>APFE030005718.1:19255-38106 GCA_000404065.3 Pinus taeda
AATTAAAAAAATAAAATAGGAATAGTGAGGGTATTTACATCTTTTTTTGTTCCCTGAACAAACATGCATAAAATAAGACTCTTAATCAATGCCTCGATGTAAACTCCAAGTTTACATGTTTACTCTATAGGATGTTCCATCTACATGTCTCACATGGAAGAAATTCCTTCTAAGTTAAGAGCCATTAAGGGGGAGTTTGGATGGACGTCTCTTACTGTATGTTCTTAGTAACACCCCTAACACTGAAAGAAACTTGGTGCTCAAAGAGTATGCAAGGGTATGAGATTCAAATAATTTCATGCATGATGCCTAGGTAAATTTTGTATATGCATAACTTTGCTATATGAGCATATATGCACATATATGCACCTATCTTCCATATATGTGTAATTTCTATATATGTGCAACTTTTGTATAGTGCATATATGAAAGTTGCACATATATAAAATATATCTGCATACAAAGAAGTTGTGTATGTATGGAAGATATGTGATACAGAAGATGCACATATATAAAATTTGAGCGACTTTTGTATATGTACATCTTCCGTATATGCACATATTTTATGTCTATGCACAACTTTTGTATACACACATATTTTCCATATATGAATAATTTTCGTATATACACATATCTTTTGTATATGAGTAACTTCTATATAAGCACATATTTTCCATATATGTGCATACTTGTGCACAACTTCAACCTCCGTATATACACAACTTCAGTATATGTGAATATTTTTCATATTTGTACAAGATATGTATATACACATATACGAAAGTTCGCACATATTGAAGATATGCACATATACAAAAGGTGCACATATACGGAAACTGTGCGACTCTTGTATATGCATAATTTTTGTATATGTGAATGTCATCCTTATATGCACATCTTTCATGTATGCACATATATGGAAGTTTCACATATACTTTAGATGCACATATACAAAAGTAATACATATACGAAAGTTATTCATTTATAGAAGATGTATGCATATATAGAAGTTGTGCACATATGGAGGTTGTTGTACATGCATATTATAGAATTTGAGCATTTCTTTTTTATATGTACAATTTATGTATATGTGTATATACAGAATTTGCAAATAAATAGAAAATATTCACATATACAAAAGTTGCACATATGCAAAATATATGTGCATATACATAAGTTGCGCATACAGAAAACATATCCGCATATACGGAAGTTGTTTATATATGTGCATATTCGAAATTTGTGCAAAACTTCAATCTCTATACAATCACATATTTAGTATATGCACATATACGAAGGACGTGTGTATAAAATGTCCGGAGTTACGCATTAATTATGTATATGTGCAACTTTTGTATATGTTTATTTACCATATATGCATAAATTCCATATATGTGCATATATAGAAATTACACATATATAAAAAAAAATTCACAACTTCAACCTGATGTATATGTAGCATTTTTATATGCACATATCCTTCCTATATGTACAAATTCCATATATACACATATAGAAAAGTTGTGCATATAAGAAAGATATGCACACATATAAAAGTTGCGCATATACGAAAGGTTTGCAATACAAAATATGTGCATAAATAGAAGTTGTGAGACTTCCATATATGCACATATTTTGTGTATGTGCATATCTTTTGTATATGCACAAATTTTGTATATGCACATATCTTTCATATATGCGCTTCTTCCAATATATGCATATCTTACACCCACTACTTTAAAGGGGCAATGGGGTGGATAATTGATAGGATTTCCTATTACAAATTTGTCCATATTATTTAGTGCAATAAAATTAGGTAGTTGGTCCATACAAAATGAACATAATCTTTTTGCATTTCTTTCATTCATCACTTTCTTTAGGAATGATCCCATCTAAGTTACAATTTTCCGGTTTCTCAAGCGATATAGAAGATTGCTAAAATAGAAGAAGACACTACAATACATAATGAACACCATAGTGATCTATAAATATGGGCTAAGTTATAAAATTATTTCCTTAGTTTGCAATGGTCATTTAGCCATTTACTACATGAATATATCTTTCATTTCATAAATTTGGAATTTTTTTTAATTATATAACAAGAACTGTTGAATTTTGAATTTGTGTTTGGGGTATGCCAAACAATTTCTAATTATATTAGCAAATTATTTTTGACAATGAAATTTTCAAGCAATATTTTTATTTATTTTCGGTCATCATAAAAAAATTTGTACCATCTTCAATATTTATCTACAACATTCAGTGCTTTCAATTGGGATGTTGGTCTAGTCCCCTTTGTTATATGATAAAATCTAAACTCTTTACATTCATTTAGTTTTTCCAGAGGATGTTAACATAGGTAGAACAACGTTTTTGGGTTTCCCTTAACAAGACATTGTGCATTGAAGATGTATTATTGGTATTTCCTATGGTGTTTATTTCTCAACTATACAAGTTTCCATTAGCTAGATGATTTATTATTATTTTTAGGCTGAACGGGTTAGATATCGACACATTGTATGAACCATTTTAAAAATAAATGGATACAATAGAATACAAATTGAGTTTTTTGTGACATGTATTTCATATTCAAGTGACTAGGTCATGATTTTGAGAGTTTGTATTAAATTAGTTGAATCATGTATCCTTCTCTACTCTTTGAGCATTGAGTTGCTTTTAGTGCTACGAGCATTACTAAGAACATACACTAAGAGAGATCTATCCAAACATCCTCTTTATAGCTCTTAAAATTGAAGGAATACCTTTCATGTGAAACATCTAGATAGAATATCCTACATTTTAAACATGTGAACATAGAGTTGACATCATGGAATCGATTAATATTCTTATTTTATGTATGTTTGTTCAAGAAAAAAAAAGATGTAAATATGCTCACTCTTCATATTTTTTTTTTTAAATAATAACCACATTATATTAACTATATTTCCATCTGTACGAACTATTAATTTGTTTTCTCACTATATATTTCTCATGTATATCAATATAGAATGTAGTATTTCCCTCACTTTTTCATGTGATGAATACATTCATTATGTTGAGATTTTCTGTTTGTAGCAAAATAGGAAAAATCTCAGCTGATGACAACAATAGGAATTCAGTTCCTAGATTAGCTCCAGGTTGTTGGGAGGGAGTTAATGCCTCCTATATTTGATGTGAGGGAGTTAATGAGCTGTTAGATTCTCTATGCTATATACGAGGCAACCATTCGGATGGTTTGCTAAGAGAGTGAGAGGTTTTGTGAGGATTTATTGATGTAATCTCCAGTTTGATTAATATATTCCTGATGCCTATGTTTGGTGGACGTAGCCCAGATTGGTTGGGTGAACCACGTTAAATACTCTTGTGTTTATGTGCTTGATATTCTGTGTGTTTATTTAATTTTGCTGCGCACCTGGTCCAACAATTGGTATCAGAGCATTGTTGGACGTCTGGCGCAGCGGAGGAGGTCGTTTTGTATCAAGTCCGGGAGTGTTGGTGCGAGTTAATGGTTTGATTGTTTTGTTAAATCGTTGGTGCATTCAGAAGGTGTTGCGCTAACGAGAGGAGGGGATGCGCTGAGCGCGGTAATACCTAGTGCGTGGAGCATTTTTTTTTCTGGTTGCTGGAGCTGTTGGTGCGTGACTGCTGTGTATCCGTGTGAATGCATTCAGAAGGTGCAGACTGTGCTGGTGCATGAACCTGCCTGCGGTGCTGCGCTGATCAAAGGTGCCATCTGAAACTGCAAAGGTTCCATTTTTTTTAAATCCTTGGCATTATGTAATGGTGAGACTATTTTTCTGAAAGAGTTTAATCGTTACAATATCAGAGAGGCTACAATGATTGCTATGTCAGATTTATGATGCTAATTGGCTTGGTATCCTTACAAGATATATCTTTAATACAATTGGTATGGTAGTGTAAAACAAGCTGTAATTTACAATCAGAATGTTTAAAGCGCAGTTTAACTGTAAAGTGAAACTATTGAAGAGTCTCTGTCGTAGGGAATGGCAGCGTAAAACAAGTTGAGTCAATTTTTTAAAACGCAGTTCCAGTTAGTCAATTTTTTAAAATGCAGTGACAGCATTCAAAAACACTTCCACGTTCAATAATTCTCATGGTGGTTTCAACATAAATTCGAAATCTGAGTACTTTAGTGGGCGGCCCTTGCAATTCTCTGCAAAACATTAAATAACAAAACCATAAATAAAAGATTGGTTTATTGGTGCAAATAAAAAACAAGAAGTGTATGTATTTTGTTTTTTTATAGGGTGGAATTTCCACAAGTACAAGGAAAGTTCTTTTTTAAAAATAAGTGCAAAGGGAAGTTTTTTTTTGTAAAGGCATAGGCAGTTTTTTCTTTGTTATGTAAAAACAAAGGCATAGGCAATTTTTTTAAATTGCTGGTTGGATATTGGAGATTATTGTGTTTTTTGTTGATACAAATGGCGAAAACTCAAAGTGCCCGGTTTAAAATTGAGAAATTTAATGGCAAGAATAATTTTGAGATCTGGAAGGTAAAAATGCATGATTTACTTGTCCAACATGGCGTGGCAAAGGCATTGTTGGGAAAGTACAAATAGCCTTACAACATCACAGATAGTGAGTGGGACGAGATGGTTGAAAGATCGATTAGTGCTATTCGACTGTGTCTAGCTGATGATGTCCTATTTAATATTGTGTCGGAGACAACAGCTGCTGGTTTGTGGACGACACTGGAGAAATTGTACATGACCAAATCCTTAACCAATAGGATTCTCCTGAAGCGACAGCTGTATGGTTTGCGAATGAAGGAAGGTACATCAATTGTTGATCATTTAAATTCTTTTAATACTCTTCTTGTGCAATTACAAAGTATAGAAGTAAAAATTCCATCTGAGGATAAAGCTATCACTTTATTATGCTCATTGCCCGAATCATGGGATCATTTTGTTACTTCTATAAGTCTTAGTTCATCAGAAACTATTGAGTTTGATGATGTAGTTGCATCCTTATTATCGGAAGAAACAAGGAGGAAGTCGCATTCCGAAACCTCTACATCAGAAGCTATGATGGTTAGAGGTCGTTCGAAAGAAATACGCCCCAGGAAGCCGAGCGACTCACGTTCAAAGTCGAAAGGGAAGAAGAGTAAGCTAAAGTGATGGTTTTGTGGCAAATCAGGGCATTTAAAGAAGGACTGCTGGAAGCGACAACAACAAACTTCAAAAGCAGAGTCTTCAACAGAGAAGAAGGAGGCAAATACGACAAATACAGGTTCGACATCTGGTTCAGGTATGAGTGATGAAGTATTGTCAGTTAATGTGTCAAATCATGGTCAACATTGGTTGTTAGATTCCAGTGCATCAAACCACGTGTGTATCCATAAAGAATGGTTTAAGGAATACAAATCAATTAATGATGGAGTTGTGTACATGGGTAATGATGTAACATGTAATATTGTTGGGATTGGAAGCATACAACTACAAATGTTTGATGGGACAACTAGAATATTAACTGATGTGAGGCATGTACCAGATTTAAGGAAAAACTTGATTTCATTAGGAGCACTTGAATCAAATGGGTATAAAACTGTAATTCAAGGTGGAGTAATGAAAATTTACAAAGGCATCTTTCTAGTTATGAAAGCTAAGAAAGTAGGAAATATATTTCAGTTAGAAGGAGGTACATGGTCAGTTTTTGTGTCTATTGTGTCTGCACATGACAGTAACTCCATTCACTTATTGCATCAAAGATTGGGGCATATGAGTGAGAGAGGGTTGAAAATTTTGGCTGATCGCAAGTTACTTCCAAATCTGAAGTCTGGAAAATTAGATTTCTGTAAGCATTGTCTGTTTTGTAAACAAAGTAAACAAAAGTTTAAAACAGGCAAACATACTAGTAAAGGCATACTTGATTATATCCATTCAGATGTTTGGGGACCAGCCCTTACAACTTCATATGGTGGTTCATCTTATTTTGTATCATTCATTGATGACTTTTCTAGGAAGGTTTGGGTCTACATGTTGAAAAGAAAGTCTGATGTGTTTTCAGTTTTCAAGCAGTTTAGAACATTGGTAGAAAACAACACTGGTAGAACAATAAAATGTTTACGAACTGACAATGGTGGTGAGTTTACTTCCAAGGAGTTTGACAACTATTGCAAGGATGCAGGGATCGAAAGGCATAAGACAACGGTTTATACTCCTCAGCAAAATGGAGTGGTTGAACGCATGAACAAAACTCTTCTTGAGAGAGCAAGGAGTATGCTGCGTAACGCCAGGTTGCAGAAGGAGTTGTGGACGGAAGCGGTGGCAACAGCTTGTTATGTGATAAATCGATCTCCATCGACGGCGATAGATTGCAAGATTCCGCAAGAGGTATGGAAAGGACACCCTTGTGACTATTCTAAACTCAGAGTTTTGGTTGTGATGCATATGCTCTAGTGCCTAAACATCAGCGAACTAAGTTAGATCCAAAGTCTAAAAGGTATATCTTTGTTGGGTATGGTGTTGGAACAAAGGGATATAGATTGTGGGATCCTACTACCCGCAAAATCATCATCAACAGAGATGTAAAGTTTAATGAATCCTCTCTTGTACAGTTAGATGTAGATAGTCGATTGAAACAGAATGATGTATCTGACTTTCAGCACATTCAGTTTGATAGCATTTCTAACGATAGTCATGATGACCATAGTTCAGATACTAGTCATGAACAGGTTTCAGAATCAGAATATGAACAAGGTTCAGGTTTAGATCATGAACAGGTCTCAGATACTGATCGGCAAGAAGTTCCTACAGATGGTAGTCAGCCAATCGAGGAAGCGCCAGAAACATCCTTAAGGAAGTCGACAAGAATCAAACGGCCACCGAGAAGGTATGATGATTATGTCACTTCTGTTGCATTTACTGCTAATGACAATGAACCTCTGTGCTATCAGGAAGAAATAGAAGGTTCGAAAAGTGACAAGTGGAAAGCAGCCATGAAGGACGAAATGATAGCCTTGAGTAAGAACGGCACATGGGATCTGGTGGAGCTTCTGAAAGGCAGGAAAACTGTGGGGTGTAAATGGGTCTTCAAGCTGAAACAAGGTGTGAATGATACAAAAGACAGGTACAAAGCACGACTGGTTGCAAAAGGGTTTTCTCAGAAAGCTGGTATTGACTTTCATGAGATTTTTTCGCCAGTGGTTAAAATTATTTCAATTAGAATTGTGTTAGCATTAGTGGCTTTGTTTGATTTGGAGTTGCAGCAGTTAGATGTTAAGACTGCATTTCTACATGGTGATTTAGATGAGGAAATATACATGGAAAAACTGGAAGGGTTTGTTCAACATCGCAATGAGAAATTTGTCTGCAGGCTCAAGAATTCATTATATGGCCTGAAGCAGTCACCTCGACAGTTGTATAAAAAGTTTGATTCCTTCATGTTGAGTCAGAAATATGTTAGAAGTGAATATGATCATTGTGTTTATTTCACACAGTTGAATAATGGAATATTCATTATCTTGGTATTGTATGTCGACGATATGCGTTTAGCAACAAAAAGCATAGAAGAAATCAACAGGTTGAAGGCTCAGATGGCAAGGACATTTGATATGAAAGATCTAGGAGCAGCAAGTCAGATTTTGGGCATGGAGATTTCAGAGACAAGAGCAATGGTAAGCTATGGCTATCACAACAAAAGTATATTGAGAAAATACTTTTGAGGTTTGGTATGGATAATGTGAAGCCTGTTTCAGTCCCTTTAGCTTCCGATTTTAAGCTTTCTTCGAGTTTATGTCCTAATACAGATGAAGAAAAGGATTATATGTCTCGAATTCCATATGCCAATGTAGTAGGATGTTTAATGTATGCGATGGTTTGTACTCGACTAGATATTTCACATGCAGTTAGGGTTGTCAGCAGGTACATGGCAAATCCTGGTAAAGAACACTGGTTAGCAGTGAAATGGGTGCTTCGGTATTTGAGAGGCACAAGTAGTTATTGTATTTCTTACAATAAGAGTAGTGAATTTGTTTGCGGATATGTTGATTCCGATTTTGCAGGTGACTTGGATAAGAGAAGGTCAACTTCAGGGTACGTCTTTACTCTTGCAGGTGGAGCTATCAGCTCGATGTCAAAGATACAGAAAATTGTTGCTTTGTCCACTACTGAAGCAGAATACATTGCTGCTTCTCATGCTTGCAAAGAGGCGGTTTGGTTGAAAGGTTTGCTTGGTGAGTTTGGTAGGTTACAGGACAACATCACGTTACTTTGTGATAGTCAAAGTGCAATAAATTTGGCTAAGAATCCGGCCTATCATAGTAAATCAAAGCATATTCCAATTAAGTACCATTTTGTAAGACAGGTTATCACTGAAAGGGGAGTCTCTCTTGAAAAGGTGCATACAAAGGAGAACTGTGCAGACATGTTCACGAAACCAGCTTTTTTGGAGAAGCTACGCTGGTGTTTGGCTTCTCTTGGCTTGCAGAAAAGATAAAATAATAATAACAAGGCATCAGACGAATTGTTGTCAAGGTGGAGATTGTTGAGATTTTTTGTTTGTAACAAAATAGGAAAAATCTCAGCTGATGACAACAATAGGGATTCAGTTCCTAGATTAGCTCGAGGTTGTTGGGAGGGAGTTAATGCCTCCTATATTTGATGTGAGGGAGTTAATGAGGCTGTTAGATTCTCTATGCTATATAACAGGCAACCATTCGGATGGTTTGCTAAGAGTGTGAGAGGTTTTATGAGAATTTCTTGATGTAATCTCCAATTTGATTAATAAAGTCCTCATGCCTATGTTTGGTGGACGTAGCCCAGATTGGTTGGGTGAACCACGTTAATTCTTGTCTTTATGTGTTTGATATTCTGCTATGTGTATTTATGTTTTCTGTACATCTGAACCAACATCGTCCACCTGTAAAAGTGACTATATGATTCTCAGAACAAAATAGTCATCACCCGACCACCCATGGGGGTGGCTATCCAATTCTCAAAATTGGACAACCACCACCCGACCACCCGTGGAGGTGGCTATCCAATTCTATTCGGCTACTTGTGGGGGTGGCTATTCGATTCTGAGAATCAGATAACCACCCCCACGAGCAGACGGGCCGCAGCTATCCGATTCCGAGAATTGGATAGCCACCCCCACGGGCAGGTGGTGGTGGCGGATAAAATTGCTATTTAAAAAAAAATTATTAACATGTTAATTGTATTTTTTAAAATTAAATTTAAATGTTATTTTAAAAAAATAAAAATATATTTAGCTTTTTCTTTAATTTTAAATGTTTTCTCTTTTTAAAATCAAGTAATATATATATATATATATATATATATATATATATATATATATAATATATATATATATATATATATATATATATATGTTTTTTAATTTTTGTTCATAAATTTTGAAAATATATATAGTTTCTAAAATTTTAATTGTTTTTGTTTTTGTTTTTTTTTTTAATTTCAACATATTTTTGTTTTTTATGGTCATTTTGATGATGATGGTGGTGGTGGTGGTGGTTAATGTCCACTGAGACCAAACATTGTTCTATCGGACCTAAAGAAACAAATTATTTATTTTGATTTAAGATTTTATTCCTATGCTCAAAAAGCTTGGAGAGAAGCATCCCAAGCTCAATATAATTTTGACATTGTAAAATGCTAGGAAGGTCAATATTGTAACAAAGATTGTGAAATTGAGATCTAATGTGGTTGAATGCGGGGCACTCTAAGAGGAAGTGGTTTTCATTCTTGATGTTCCTATTCTCACATATATGGCAGATCTTTTCCATCCTTTTAAAATGTTTTTAGTCTTCGTAATTTTTTTTTGGTTAATTTTCTATTTTTTTTAAAATCTAGTTTGTTTGATTGTTTTTTTTTAAAGGTTTTTTAATGTTTTTTAAAAATTTCCTATTTTACTTAATTTTATTGCTTTTTTAAATTTATTTTTTTTCCAAATTTTTATGGTTTATGAGATTAAAAAAAAATTGTTTTTTTTTAAATACGTTTTTCTTATTATTTATTTTTTATATATATATTTTTTTTTTTTAATCATATCTTTTATAGGTTACTTTTGGTTTTTTTTTAAACAATTTTATGAATTTTTTTATAATGTATATTTTTATTTACATTTTGCTATTTTTAATTTTTTTTTGTTTTTTTTTTCATTGTTTTAATTTTAATTTGATGTTTTCATTATTCTTTTGAAATTTTAATGTTTTCCGGAGTCATGATAAAATCTTTTACACCATTATTTCAAAATGTTGAAAATTTACTCTGGAAAGAAAAAAGTGTTATTCCAACATCAACACTTTTTCATTTTGAGGGCGTTTTTTGCATAATTTTCGCACATTAAAATTCAGTTTTACTGGCATTTTTTTAAAATGTTGAAAATTGACCCTAAAAAAATTATTGTTCCAGTATCAATGCTTTTCATTTTCAATGTGTTTTTTGCACAATTTTTGTACAACAAATTCGTTTTCACTGCTATTCTTAAAACATGTTCAAAATTGACCCTAAAAAAATCATCATTCCGGTATACACACTTTTTGTTTTTAGCATTATTTTTCATGTTTTTTGGGGGTTTTTTGGCCAGAGTTCCGTTTTGAGTTTATAGTTCCCGTTTCAAAGTTTACAATGTTTATCTTTTTTAACATCATCATCTCCATCAACGCAACCCATTGTAGTTCCTATACAACTTCCTCCAACAGTCATGGAAAGGTTTATCCCTCTAGGTTTGCCTAGTCAACTTGCATCTCTACCTCAAAACTATGGCCAATGAATTCCTCTTTTTTATGGCAGTCTCAAAATCACAACACAACAGCATGTTGAAAAACTGGTGGATTTCATCGATATTGAAAAGGTTGATGACGAAGATGCCAAAATGAGAATTATAGCATAGAGCTTTTATGGAGATGTTAAGAAGTGGTTTCGTAGTTTGGCAACTAATTCCATAAAAAACTCTTAGTGGTTGATAGAGTTGTTCTTAGCCTGGTGGTCGCAAGAGAAGAAGAATCCATTACAAATTTTGGCTGAATATAATTCCATGAAGAGAAATCCAAATGAGACAGTGCAGGAGTTCACAACAAGGTTCAATATTGTGTACAATTCCATCCCTAATGATATGAAACGTCCCCCTGGTTTAGCACTCTTCCATTATCCTGATGCCTTTGACCCAGACATGGCTTATCAACTTAGGGAGAGAGATCCTGCCACTTTAGAGGAAATGTAGAGGAATGCAATAACTGTGGAGGCTAATTTACTGATCAAGAAGTCCAAATTAAAACTGGAGAAACCGGAGAAGAAAGTCACCATTAAGGAGGAGTCCTCATCTTCTTCTAATGGTAGACTTGACACTCTCATAAAGATCATGGAAAGAATGATGGACAGAATGGCCATTTCATATCGACAAGTGGAGCCTTCAATAAGGAATCCAAATTACATGGGACAACAATAGCCACAATTCAGAAACAAATAGAAAGAGCATGAAAATAAGGATCCTGAGGACCAAGTCAGGACTCCATTTCAGCAAAATTACACTCAAGGTCGAGAAGAAGATGAAGAAGATATTGCTAAAGAAAATCATTTCTTTGAGGAATATGAACTACCTACCTTTTTGACTGAGGAAGATCAATTTTCTTAGGAATCTCTTGCACCAAGTGATCAACAACTTGTCCTTGGAAATGCTGATTCATGGGCAGTGCAAACCTAAGAATACCAACGGGGATATCATAATGCTCTCAGCCATTTGCAGAAATAGTACAATTTGAGGAGAAGAAATGTGCCTATCACATTGCATTAGAAAAGGAAAAATGCTCAGAGGGATGCACAAGACAAAGAAGTGGCTCTTGGAAATCAAAATAGAGAAAAGGAAATCATTATTTTAAGTCGAGACAAAAACAATGAAGCTTCTACCAACAATATAAGGAAGGAAAAGTAGGCTCAAAGTGAAGGTCAGAGAAAGGAGTTACATCCCAAAGGACAACCTGAAAATAAGGACACCATTGCAAAAGAGGTAGACAAGCAATCCAATCTTTTTAGTTTAGAGAATGAAATTTCTAAAATGAAAGTTCCAATTCCTCTAACTAAAGTAGTCAAAAATGATAAATACAAGTGTCAGATTGCTAAGATGTTGAAAATAGATCAGATGTCAGACACAGTCAATGTTGTTGATGATGAGCCTACAATTTTGTTTGGTCTAGTTATAGAGGGAAGTCCTGAAGATAATGAATTCCCTTCCCACCTTTTTGTCTCAGTCTTAAATTCCATGAGTTTATCCTCCATAATGCCATGTTAGATTCCAGGGCCTGACATAACCTTATTGATTAGAATGGAAAATGGCATCAACCCATGGTATTCATCCACCCATGTTATTCATCCATCCATGGAATTTACCGATGGTATTGTAAGTGGCATCCACCCATAGTATTATAAGTGACATCCACCCATGGTATTCGTTCACCCATGGTATTTGCCCATATTATTTGTGACATCCGCCCATCATATTCATTAACCCATGGAATTGACCCGTGGTATTGTAACTGAAAAAAACTATAAGTAACAAGTCACATTTTGTAAAAGGAGATATTGTGCGCCACAATCTAGCCTTTATAGTTATTATCAGTTTGAATAAAATGTTTCTTTGTGGTTTTATTTACTGTGTTTTCTGTCATTTTCTTTCTAGCATTGCAATTCTTCAGATCTTGGGGGCCTCCCCCACAAGATCCATTTCAATCTTTTAGATCTTGGGTGCCTCCCCCCAAGATATGGATCAGTGGTATTAGAGAAAGTTATGATTCGATAGGAATGAGGGTTTGATGGATATTTCAGTTTTAAAATTTTCAACAATATTCAACAAACTTCAAGCATGTGCTATGTCCTCCATAGAGCATTTTCTTGGGCCAAGCAAGAAGAATTTTTCTTTCTTTCATTTTTCTATAAGAATGTTTTTGGGTGGTGAGTTTGTAGATCAGATCTAAAATTTTTGGTGCAAAATTTACAGAAACAAATAATAGATCTAGATTCCTTGTGGAAAAATACCCAAATTCCAAAAAAAAGAAAATTGGCAGAATCAGAGTCTAGATGAGAGAGATATCATTGACTTAAAATCAGCTATGTTGTAAAAATGTGTCTGATGACAATTTGTGGATGGTGGCTCTCCTATTTTTTTTTCCCAATTTTGGTGTAGAATTTTGGAAAAGTGACTATATATCTAAGATCCTCTCAAAAAATCCCTCATTTAAAAAAAAAAAAAGGCTCAAATCGGAGTTCGGTTGTGGGAGATATTATTAATTTAAAATCACCTATTTTATCAGAACTTTTGTGACGACAGAAAAGTTGCAGTGTGAACTTGAGATTCTAGAGTGTCCAGATAAGGATTTACAACACATTGGAAGATGCAAAATGGTCCTTCTACTTCCAAAAACAGGTTATAATAAATATTTTGAGTTATATTGACTCAGTTATGTCCATTTTAATTCTGGAGCAGCATTCAGAGTGGATTTTTGTTGGAGACATCCCCTCCCACCCCACTTTAATAGGCACTTGCTTCACATTCATCAATTTCAGCATAGTAGCATTTGGCTTAGGTTATTTGGAGACGTGCCCTCCCACCCCAGGCTATGTAGGCACCTGCTACTTCATCAACAACCAACATCACGGTTATGAGTCAATCACACAAAATCCTTGTCATCAAAGTCCATTTGCTAGGCCACACACTGTTAGTATCACAATTGGTCACAAGCATTACAAGGTATCTCTATCCTCGGATTTTTGTTTGTCATGGTTATGGGTCATTCACAAACCCACACTTCATTGAAGTCCATTTGCTAGGCTGCACACTATTAGTATCACAGTTGGTCACAAGCATTACAGGGTATCTCTATCACCGGGTCTTCGTTCATCATGGTTATGGGTCATCCACAAACTCACACTTCATCAAAGTCCATTTGCTAGGCTACACACTGTCAGTATCATAGTTGGTCAGAAGCATTTCAGGGTATTTCTATCCTCGGATCTCCGTTCACCATGGTTATGGGTTAACCACATAAAACCCTTCTCTTCAGTGGGTCTTCATATTCAACAAAGGCTTCACAAGAGGGAACTTCACGCAATGGGGACCATTGCTTCTTAAGGATGGAGGAATGATCCGAATGGAAAATAGCATCAACCCATGGTATTCATCCACCCATGTTATTCATCCATCCATGGAATTTACCCATGGTATTGTAAGTGGCATCCACCCATGGTATTTGTTGGGCAGTAGATCCCCCCATAGCAAGTTTTTGGGGATTAAAGCCCCAGTTTTGGTCAATCTAATGTAAAGACCCCGTAAAATGCAGGCATGGAGCATGAGAGTCTAGGGTTGTCCGCCCTAAAATAATGTAATTTAATGTAAAGATGTGTCAGCCTACCCATGGCCCGCAGACCATGGGATTGTATAAATAGAGTGAGGCTTTAAGTGTAAAGACAGTCTTGGAGTTTTTGGTTGGCAAGTAATAAATAGATGCGAAGGCATGGTTAGAGGATAGAAGTAGGTCTGAAGGTATTGGGTCATAGTAGTAGTCATAGGCTCTATAACTGAGTGCACAGAAGCCTAGTAGAGTCCACAACTAAGCGCGCAGACCCCTACAGCTGAGTGCGTAGGGTGGAGTCGAGTCTGTACTGGATCAAACTTTGGAGGCATCATTAATAAAGATCAATTGGTTTGACATATTGTGCATCTGGTTCATAGATTTGTATTCAAATGTTATGTGTTGATGATATCTGTTTATTTATCTACGCGCACTTATAAGTATGCTTATGAATAGGAATATTCTTAGTAATTAACGAATAGACCCTAATTAAGGAGGACTTGGGTAACTAACACTAGTCACACTGTGATAAGAGATGTGCGAAGGCAGTCTCAAAGAACCCCAGAAGCTTGTTGGTATGCATAATCTAGTAAGCATGAAGGTTGAATCACGTATCGATATCCCACATCAAGACTTCCCTAGGGTGTGGAAACCTCATTCCAGCACCCTCCCATACTACTTTGGGTGAGACCTCAGTCCACGCTCCACGGACTATTGCTGAAAGGGCTAGTAGTACTAGGATTTATTTGGCTAAACTCACTGTTGAACCTGGATCAGGCCCCACATAGCCAACAAATGGTTATGTTGCTGAGACCTAGATTTGCCTAAGGGATGTCTAATGTCATGCCACTGGAACCCAAGAAAGAATGAAATTGAAGAGTGGTTGGAAAAAAATATTCACAAGTTTATGACACGGGAAAATAGAACTTCGCAAGTATCTAAGAAAAGGTGGCTAGATCGCTACGTATATACAGAAATCCACGAGATTTTCTTTGCATCCTTTCCTTCTAAGTTGTATGAGTGGACTGCGAGATTAGCCGACATCCAGGGAAGGTGTAAACTCGACCAACCCATAGTGTGGAGTCCAGAATTAGTGCGCAGACTAGAGGCATCAGAAGACAAGATCGCATGAGATGTGAGGCATTATCTCGATCGGATAATAGGGGGATTCATCATTGAGTTCGCGGTAGACATGATCGTCAGCTACAGCGAAGCAGAATGACATTTTCTCAAGGGACCGCGAGGTAAGTACATCAAATATTTGAATACTAGGATTAAGATGTTGTTATGTGAGAAGCAGGTTATGCATATACATTAATGTTTTGGACGACGCAGAGTAGAAGGATCTACAAAGGTAGCGGGGAATTAGAAAAAATCCCATTAATTTCACTGTCACAAGAGAGCAAGGAAGAGCTCGCTCGGTTCTCTCCAAGAAGTGCGGTCAGTTTGATAACGTAGTGTATTCCACAGTTACCACCTCCACCCACACCACCACCCACTTCACCTCCCTCCTCACCATCTCCACCCAAACCAACTCCACTAACCCCTCAGATCAGCATGGCAAGCGTGATCAATCTACCTATATTTAGAGGAGTAGGGAATGAGGATTCGGACCAGTTCTGGTTCATGGTAAGTGTAGTATGGAAAGTACAAGGGGTCACGGATGACAACATTAAGAAGGCTACATTGGTAAGCGCACCATAGGATTGCGCATTAACATGATATATCAAGCACTCTAATGATCACCCAAATGCAGGGATAGAAGAGATCCAAAATGTGTTGAACAGAGAATTTAGCTAGCCGAAATTAGAGACACAGTCAATCATCAAGTTTAAAGAGATTGTGATGCTCTTGGGCAAGACCCCTTGGGATCTAGATTAACGGTTGAAGAGTACGATCCGCAAGGCTAATATGACACTAATGGATGTGAAGTACCATGCATGGTTTGTGGCATCCCTAACATCGCACCTGAGGACGGCGCTGTCACAGCAGAAGATTTCAACCCAGGCTGAAGTATTGGAAATGGCGATGAGGTTGCATGAGACCCTAATACAAGACCTTGGGTTGGGAGTTCAACAAATCCACATGCAACTATAGAATCTATTCCTGGAGATGCAAATTTTGAAGCAAGATAACACACCATGGCCAGAGGAGCGCGAGGAAGTATGGCACATAAAATGCAAAGGACAGGGACATGACAAGGATCATTGTCCAGTATTCATGAATTAATTGGAAAGAGGGGGACCAATGCCATTGAGACCAGAAGCACAGGTAGGGCCGAGTGCGACAACCACATTATGGTGCACGATTTGTCAAATAGGAGGAAAACAGACAACAAACAATTGTCACTTTCTGCAGAAGTATACACAGACCCCCCAACGACTATTTTGTACTTTCTGTAGGTCGGTAGGCCATGACGAGAGCACTTGTCGCAGTTACGAGCTAATGATGGATCGGACCCTAGCCTATAGGATGTAGATAGAAATGTGAGCCTTCGACCTAGTTGCATGGATGGTGCACACAAGATTTCAAGGGCAAGGTTGAGGACGAGGAGGAAGGGGCTGCAGATAGTTGATTTTCTACAATTGCAGAGGACTAGGGCACTACGCCCACAATTGTACTAACTCGATGAGAATATCTTGTTCGTACTGTGCTTAGTTTGATCATGAACTAATGGATTGTCCTACATTGATCACACAAATACGCGAGAAATGAGTACTGCAGCCTCCTCTAACTCAAAATATCCAAATGATGAGGTCTAAACCACACGAAGAAGACCCAAATGTGAACATGATGCTCAAAAGCGGTGTGACTACAGGGGGAGATAAGGCAATGTAGCCTGAGGAAGATACATGGGTTTGCAAGGCTCCTAGAAAGTAAATTGAGTTCGACTTAGAGCACACAAAGGAGACGTTTATGGAAGCTAAGAAGAGCTTCACGAAGGCCTCCACTTTAGGTAGAAGGGATCAACCAGAGCCAGGAAAGGATCCTTTTGTGCTTACTACCTTTCTGGAGACATGCATGAAATTACTGCACGACAAAAAGGCAGTTAAGGGACTACAAGAGCTGATCACTAGGTGCACAGTGTAGACAGAACCACACATAGTCCAGAAACTGGGAAAGCATACATTGCGCACTAGGAGGGAGATGAGATTGACGATGCAGATTGGTGAGTACAAAATGGATCAGTTAATCCTGGACCTGGGGTCAGACATGAATGTATTACCTAAGCAAACCTAGGAACACATGGGCAGGCCCACGTTGCAGTGGTCCCCTATTTAATTATGAATGGAAAACCAACAAAATATTGTGCCCATGGGAAGTTTGCAAGGAGGAAAACCAACAAAAGATTGTGCCCATGGGAAGTTTGCAAGGAGTAACAGTTAATATCGAAGGCATGAGCACACAGACAAACTTTGAAGTGATAGAGATTGTCGATGACAGCAATCCTTATCCTGCGTTGATAGGAATATACTGGGTCACTGATATGAATGGAGTCATCAACCTAAAGAAGAGGAAGATGATATTCGAGAAAAATTCACTACGTGTGGTAGTCCCGTTAGACCCATCCGAAGGAGCGCACTACAATGAACCCATGCACGACGATGAAAGCAATGATGAACTGGATTTCATTTACCAGATAACTGCGCAAGATCAAGATCAGGTGAATTTGACCACAGATGGAAGAATCTCGTGGGAGCGCGACAACTCCTGCACTTCGGATTCAGATGAGGAAGTAGTGTTTGGTTGTGTTATATTCTTTCCACGACTAGCCCATGTTGTTAACTAGGGGGTTAGAGGGGAGGCCGAGCACCCCCTTCATTGCGCGATTATGTAGCGAGGGGGGCTCAGAAGGGGTTTGAGGTGTACCCATAACCCCTTTGGTTTTGGACCCTATGTTAGGTTGGGCAGACCCACCTATGGTTTTGTGTATGATTTTCGCACATGTTTTCTGGACGCAATGGTTTTCGATCCATGGTATTGGACACGATGGTTTTCGGTCCATGGTATTGGATGCTTAGGCATGTATAAATATGTATTATAACATTGAAAGGAACATAATGAAAAATCAAGCTAGTAGTCCCAGTTTTAGGATCCAGGGGGAAATCTCTTTGTATATGTGTTTTATGTGTTATGCTCTCGCATTGTTTATTTTATGTGTTTTAGAATTCGTATGCAGGTAATTTCTGTATGGGGTTAAAACTTACATTTGGTATCAGAGCTGTTTTGGCTTCAAGGGGACGCCTTTATTGCTGAGGGGTTTTGCTCGGGCTTGTGGTAGACCCTATTCAGTGGGAGATCTGTGAGATCAATTCTGGTGGTGAAAGAAGATGGTGAGTAGTGGAAAGATAGAGATCGAGAAATTTAATGGTCAGAGTTTTGAGTGGTGGAAACTCAAGATGGAGGATCTGTTGGTGGATAAAGATTAGTGGATCACGGTAGATCCAGGTACTAAACCAACGATAGTGTCTGATGAAGAATGGAAGAAGTTGGATCGAAAGGCAAAGAGCACAATACGATTGTG
>APFE030005718.1:42775-59238 GCA_000404065.3 Pinus taeda
TGCAACAATTATCCATGAGTGAATCCTCAGTTATCTAAAATAATAGTTGTCACATGCATGCAAGCATTAACAAACTAAATTTTATTATTTTAACAACTTGTTAAAATAATCTAACTAGACTTGACTAGTTAGAACTAAGTCAACTAATTCTCTCTTTATAAAACTCATACTTATTCCCTCAATCAGTGCAGGAAATTAAGGATAGATTCCTCAATCAGTGGGACAACTCATGTGCATGCTCACAAAGACTTCAGATTCGAATTTCCTTATCTAATTAACTCAATTGAATTAATTAATTAATATTTCCAACTGTTGTTAAGACAAAAATTAATTTTACTATGTATATATAGACTAGGGACTGCTATAAATAGGAAGGGACCCAAAAATTTTATTTTTAGAAATTTGTATTTTTAGCAGTTTCACCTCTCACCCAATGTGGCCAATGACCTCACTGGCCAAACGACTATTTTTAGACATGCTATTTTTAGCATGTCTATTTTTAGCACATTCTAAATTTAGCATTTCTTGTTACACATTTTTCAACACTCCCTCTCAACAAGAAAGGCTCTCTCTCAAACCCGATCCTGTAACACTGGAATGATCTGCATGCAACACATCTACCCAGTCCACTTGCTCCAACAACACTTGGAACAAAAACACTCCCAACGCACCACTCTGTTGGGCTAGGAACATACTCTGATGCTGAAGCTCAACCTACTGCTGACAAATTCTCCCTCTCTGACATTTGCCCTACTGCAACATCTCCATGCATCTCGCACCATTACACACCTCTCTGTGCTACCTAGCACTGTGAAAAACACTTGTGCCTCTCGCATTGCTGCAACCTGCTAGCTATGCACTGTCCTGGGATTCCCTGCACTGTCGCTCTCTCTACTGCTCCATCCACATATGTCTCTACCCAATCAGTTAGTTCCTGCTACTCCACATCAGGGCTCCTGTAGCAAGGTCTCATCCAAGAGGTTGGGTACCTCAAGGATCCTGCCCCTCCTCCTTGGGACAATCACTCTATATCGCCCCACCTCCTACCTGGAGGTATGGCTGCATGTGATCTCTCAAACCACTTGGCTCAAAATTCCCCCCTACTAGAGGTCTTTGCATGAGTAGATGGCTCTACTCGATCTCCACTTAGCTTCCCTCGTTGTGGTTGCTCCACAACCTCCTGAAGCTGCTGCACCAATTGTGGCTCCTCCACAATCGTCTGAGTCTTCTTCTAGCTTTGCATGTTGAGAGGTAATATACCCTCCCTCTCAACCACCAAGTCTCCATCAGTTGCCTTGCTACTCAAGGCTTTGCATGCATCTTTAACCTCAAGAGCATATAGGTTCTTACCCCGTGAACCAATTTGCTTCACCTGTCTAGCGATGATGTGTCTAAGGAAAACCTTTCGCTTACTGAAGACTGCATCATAGCCTATGTCTTCCAGCATCGCGATTGAAACCAAGTTTCTCTTCAGTCTTGGTACATACTTTACATCTGTCAAGGTAAGGCAAGATCCATGCTCCCTCTAAAAAATAACCGTGCCTACACCTGACACACTATACTTCTCATCATTACCCATCACTATGAGTATTTGGAGATCCTTCTCCTCCAAAGTACTGAACAAACTCTTGTCGTCAGTCATGTGGAAAGAAGCTCCATTGTCAAGAAACCAACCACTTCCCTCCATGGATGAAACCATGCATGCGAAGAGTGTGAAATCCAACTCAAACTGTGAAGCAAGTGCCTCACCTTTAGATCCTTCCTCGGATCCCTTCTTGGATTTCCTCCGTGGACAATTTGCAGCATAATGGACCACCTCATGACAACAAAAGCATCACACTTTCAATTTTTCAACCTTCTTCCCATCATTGGAAGAACTGGATTCAGAAAGAGAAACCTTCTCCTTCCCCTTCTTCGCCTTACTCACCAAGGCAAAATTCTCATCATCATCCATAGATGAAGAACTGTCTCTAGTGCTCCGTTTGATCTCCTCCTGCATCAAATCCAACCATAGTCATTCCCAATATGGCAGTTTCTCCCTTCCATTCACTGAGTCTTGGTAGCTATGCTAGCTCTTAGGAAGGCCAAGGAGTGCTAGACTCACCATATCCTCATCCGATGTCACAACCCCTACACTTGCAAGCTCATCCCTGCATGTGATGAGCTTGGTCAAGTACATAGAGATCATTTCATCCCTTTCACACTTGATCTTTCAAAGTTTGTCCTTCAGTGCCAACTTCCTCTTATCACTGCTATTGTGATATAAATCTTTCAATGTTTTCCACATTGCATGCAGAGTCTCCTTCCCATGGAGGCTTGAGACAATGTGATCTCGCACTCCCTCCAAGAGAATTCTCCTAGCTCTAGCCACACACTTCCTCCATTCCACCTACCCAGTCTTGTCTGTAGGCTTAGGAATTTCTTGATCAATGAAATCCTTAAGGCAATTATCTTCCAAAACTGCCTTCATGCGATCCTTCCAAGCTATATAGTTTGAGCTACCATCAAGGGCATACTCAAGCCTCAAACCATAGAACGCCATCGATGAAATACATGTGATAAGAACTTGAGATCTATATCCCGAATAATAAAATTCGAATTTCTCCTGCTAGTATATTATTCTTGCTTAATCACCTGTGCTCTGATACCATGTAGAAATTTCACCCATAGAACAAACCGATATATGCAATGTCCTAAAACATAATACTTGTTCTACTTCTACAAAACATTAAGCAAAAGCATAATCAAATTCATGAGAAACATCAAGTAGAAACATGCATAACTGATCAAGAGAAATAATCACACATAACGCAAGATAAATCCAGGGGAAAACACCAACATAAAACCCCAACCATGTATTATCAATCAAGTGGAAATCCTCTTCACAATACAAAAAGAACCAACTCTCAAGCTATCCAATTCTTAATGAACTATGAAGATATGAAGATATGTCTCATGAACCAACCAAGCCCTGTATATGTAGGCTTTACCTATGGTCCAATCCCTATTTTCCTTATGCACTTTTCTTAGGAAATAATAGCAAAAGCATATGCAATTAATTCCAAACATACCAACTCAACCTATGGTCCAACTATGCAATCTTTGAGGACACTAGTTCCTGAATCATGCAAAAACTACACTAGAAATTGTCAATCATCTGATAGTACATTGTTCCACATCTGATCTCAACTGGGTCTTTGAAAAAACTGACATGCAACAATTATCCATGAGTGAATCCTCAGTTATCTAAAATAGTAGTTGTCACATGCATGCAAGCATTGACAATCTATATTTTATTATTTTAACAACTTGTTAAAATAATCTAACTGCACTTGACTAGTTAGAACTAATTCAACGGATTCTCTCATTATAGAATTCATACTTATTCCCCCAATCAGTGGAGGAAATTAAGGATAAATTCCTCAATCAGTGGGACAACTCATGTGCATGCTCACAAAGACTTCAAATTTGAATTTCCTTAACTAATTAACTCAACTGAATTAATTAATTAATATTTCCAACTGTTGTTAAGGCCAAAATTAATTTTACTTCATATAGATAGACTAGGGACTACTATAAATAGGAAGGGATCCATAAATGCTATTTTTAGAAATTTCTATTTTTATCAGTTTCACCTCTCACCCAATGTGGCCAATGACCTCACTAGCCAAACTGTTATTTTTAGACATGCCATTTTTAGCAGGTCTATTTTTACCGCATTCTAAATTCAGCATTTCCTATTGCACTTTTTTCAACAAGGGGCAGCGCCCCGGAAAATTTTGGTTTTGGACCCTATGTTAGGTTGGGTGGACCCACCTATGGTTTTGTGTATGATTTTCGCACATGATTTTTGGACACGATGGTTTTCGGTCCATGGTATTGGACGGGATGGTTCTCAATGCATGGTAGTGGATGCTTTGGCATGTATAAATATGTATTATAAAATTGAAAGGAACATAATGAAAAATCAAGTTGGTAGTCCCGGTTTTGGGATCCAGGGGGAAATCTCTGTGTATATGTGTTTTATGTGTTATGCTCTCATATTGTTTATTTCATTTGTTTTAGAATTCATATGCACGTAATTTCTATGCGGGGTTAAAACCTACAAGTAGAACGCTTGCAGAACTGGTTGCACGAGGTGACGATGCTAAATTGCAACATGATGATTAGATCACTCCATCACGTGATAATAGAGACAAGGGAACTGCCAACACATGATGAAGTGACAGTGGTGGAGGACTTCCTGGACAAAGTTGAAAGCACAGTATCGGAACAACAGTGGTATGCTGTGCTGGAAGGGGCATTGTGTGAAAAACCCACACAAAGGTGGAGTACACATTAGGAGACCATGGTAAATTGGTGCAAATGGATTGGAAGCCCCCAGTTTCAAACAAGAATCGAGTAGCCCGAACAGAGAAGCTTGCACACTCACCTTGGTC
Organism: Pinus taeda; assembly: GCA_000404065.3. NCBI lineage: Eukaryota > Viridiplantae > Streptophyta > Pinopsida > Pinales > Pinaceae > Pinus > Pinus taeda. Next base: position 47,215 of record APFE030005718.1, read on the forward strand.
AATGGGTGCAGACTTGGGCTATGTAGTCCACGCCAGCACACCCTAGACTAAGGATTGACAATCAGAACCAGTTGGAACAGTAGGAAAAGTGGCATGCACCACAAACGTTCCACTTAGAAGTATTGAATATGGTATGTAGGATCCTCAACAAGATTCACCAGGCTAGATGAACTGATTGGGACCTATGCGTACCAATGATTCGACAGGCTCCTAGGGTCTTGTACAAGAATGTGAGCGCGGAGACATTCCCAAAGAGGATGGGTAGTGTCGAGACCATAGTTTTTGGAAGAGAAAATCCTCACATGGTTGGAACAACATGCAGGAACTAGGACGAAGGAATTAGGCAGTTGCATAGAGTCAAACATATGCAAATCTAGGAAGCCATTCGACGAGGGACCTATAAGTTTCGTGAACTCAAAGATCAGGTACGACTAAGGAAGAAAAGTGAATTGGATACCGAATATGCACAAGCATGCCACGTCAATAAGCTAAGAATGACAAGACAAGATATGGGCCGAAGTACGACTGTAGTAGAAGCTTTCCACCAACAAGTTGTGGCTCTGCTAGCATGGATGCAACTGCACATTACCAGACAAAGTAACCAGGGGAGCGCACTGCATAAGGAAGAATGCGCAGTGATGACTGTTACAAGGAAAATTGAGGAGTGCATGTGGACTAGCCTAGAAGGTGCCTCGAAGCCTCACACAGGTAGTGCGACCACCTCACTAGCCGTAGAAAGCATAGTCTCAGTGCTCCAACCAGTTGAAAGAGAGAGCGGGACTATAAACAAGTCTGTAGGGGAGCTGCACAATAAGGAGGTTACGCACAGGATTAGTAGGTCACAAGGGTTACAGCCGTGCATAGGAGGCTACACTGCTATGCGGGTAGGCAGGGAAGTGACCATTGGTGTCATTGTTCATGATGAGAGGTCTAATTTAAGGCAAAAAGGAGTGGGCAGTAAGCAATTAAGACATGAATTAAGAGCTAGATTTGGGATGATATGCCACCAAGATGAAATTAATGACTCAGAAGTAGGGGGAAGGGCCAAATTCAAATGCAAAAGATGGTATAAAACCACCAGGGCTAGCCACAAAGAAACACTTGGTTATTTGAGAATTGAGCAAGTACAGAGCGTTGAGTGCAGCGTACTCTTACCACCCTCAATTGTAGACACGATGACAACTGCGAGAACAACAGTATGATTCACTGAAGTAACCACGGAGCCCTACATGGCCCATGAGGAGCCTGAAGAGGCAAAAACTACACCAAAAGTTCCAAAATCACCACGCACGCCGCTACCACAGAAATACAAGCAAACGATGGGGCCAGTCCATGTATTGCCATGAAACACATGGTTTAACAAATTGTAGAAGGGCAAAGCCATCACCATTGAAACAAAGGAGGAGGAGGAAGAATTGCAAGCTATGATAACCCAAATTTAGGCATAAGGCGATGAGGTAGAGAATGTCTCCCAAGTGCCTTCTGATAAAGTTACCTCCCTACATCCCCTTGTGGAAGGTGAAAGCCAAGATACCGAAGGACCTGGAGGCCACGAAGAGTGCGCTCCAGACCCCGATCCTTCCTGATGAAATAAGGTTTGAAGGTCTACCATTGGGATAGGTACCTACTATGAAGTTTGAATATTGGGATCTCGTGGACAACAAGAAGTTCCCACAGTTGGCTGCAGAGAAGTTACTGAAGCAAAAATGGTTATGCGGTGTGGAGAGGGCTGGGTTACTCCATCTGCAATGGATACCCCACTACCACCGTGCACCCATCATCATTTTTTTCATCCGGCAACTACAATACCCGGTGAATGATGGGTATCTTAGGCTGGAGGAGCCGATTCCCATCACAACCGATCTAATTCACCAGATTTCTCGACTGCCAGTCAAAGGAAATGACCTCATAGCCATCGCAGGAAAGAGTAGCGACTTGGCCCTCGCAGAATCTATGAAGGCCAAGTATAAGCTAGAAAAGAGAATGCGAGGGTAGGTAATAGCAAGCATCAAGGACCAAGGGATGCATGTAGCCACCCAACTGCTGGCCAAAATCTAATGAGGAAATTTCACACCAACAAAGTTCCAGGGTCTGTAATTGCGTTGGCAGAACAGTGCACAGAGGGGGTTCAATTCAACTAGGCACAGTTCCTATGCGATGAGTTTTTGAAAAACTGTAGGGAGGCCCTAGAGTAGGGTAAGACCTTCCACTATGCATGGTTGCTCTTATCCATCTTGTTGGTTGCAGGGGAGCTACTGAAGGACAGTTAGTTTCCCACTGTTGAGGGTGACCTACCCGAAGCTGCTAGGTACACCTCGCTCTAGGCTACGAAAGAAACGACAACGATTCACAAGGTAAAGGTGTTCTAGGTGTTTGTGGAGGTCAGAATATGAACATGGATTAACCACAGGCCGCGGTTGTCCCCTACAGTTCATAACAACTTACAAAGCGTAGCAAAATTCAAGGCGAATATGCATAACTTGTATATCCAAGCACGCAAGGATCCTCCGTGAAAATGGGTGAAGATCTCGTTCATCACAACAGATGATGTGATATTGATGGTAATGGAGTCATGGCCTCCTGAGTGGCGCACCCCAGATTTGGTAGAAATGGAAAATATCGCAACGGAGCAATGAAAGAAGGACATCAAGTTGTGCATCGCATAGTTGGCTGAGAGGAGGCACCAAGAACAAGAAGTAGCCATGCAGCAGAAGGTGGCTGAGGTAGTAGCAACATAGATGGTAGAGGCCATAACTGCACCAACCAAAGAGCCCGAGGAGGTCCAGGAGATGTCCATGGGGTAGCAAACTGGGGAAGGGGACAACACAGAGGAATGTGTTGACCCTAGTTTTTCATCGACCCACCTCAAGCAGCCACGCGACCCTGAGAAAACAGCTCCCCAGAAGAAGGGAAAAGCCAAGAATATGTGCGGCGACCTGATCATGCTCACAGAAGGTGATCTATTGGATATCATCAAAACATTGTGTGAGGTCGCCCAAGATGCACTCCAAGAATTACAGATGGAGCAAAACACTATGTTGGGGGCACTCAGCGTGCAGCTCCAAGGTCTAAAGGTCTAGCACCCCCAAGCAGGCACAATGGTCTAGTATGACATAACAGGCACTTCTAAAGCCGAACAGATGCTACACGCCCGTGTGGGTAACACCTTCGTCTTGCCCGAACGCATCCTAGTAGCAGCAAGCGAGGATGACCTGGCTACGATGAGCTGCATGAAAGGCGTTGGCTTGAACTTGGCTACCCTTTTGCATGAAATTCTATACCAGCTGCAAGATGGGGTCATCGTAGAGCTCCATGCTCAGGAAGGCTGAGTGATCCAGGTCCTGCATGAAAAGAAAATCCATGTGGACCAGCTCAACATCCAACGGGATGAGTGGGTTGCGTAGGCTCACGGATTGGAACAGGCTATAGAGGAGGCATGCAAGAGCATTCTAGAGTTGGCCATGCCAGCAGAACTCCTAGTACCAGTGCGAGTCTATAGGTTGGCAAACAAAATCTGTGAGGCCAAGGAGGAAACGACAAAGGTTTAGTTGGAGCTTAACCTATAGATCACGAAGCTGCGATTGAAGGCACATCCCTCCACACCCCCAGAAGTTAGAAAGCATTGTGCCCACGCTATCCAAATGGGGCTAGACAAAATTGGCCAGGCAACACAGGATTGCACCAGGCTGTTGGAGCAAGCACTCGTCATGCTTACACACCTGCAGGAAGAGCTGAATCGGTAGCACCTAGAGGCCAAGGTGTGCGAGTTACAGCGGGAGTACGACAGTGTCTACGGTACCGTGCAAATAGTTGTCCTTACACAATGACTTGCCCAACTATAGTAGGTAAGGGCACTGAAGGACCAATTAGATGCCGCGTGCCAAAACGAAGCCATGCTCAAGGAGCGCATCCAACCATGGATTGATGAAGCATTCACTATTACAGTTACCATTGAAGGGAAGCTAGCATAGATGCAAGCACTTTCTACAGTTGGACAGGAAGGTGACCTTGCTCATGAAGGTTCAGAGATTTGCATGCAGCAGATACAATAGACAACCGAACAATGTACTACAGAAACCCAATTTGCGCACGACCTCCTCAATGGACTTCGCGCAAAGTTTGTTGCACTAGCTGAGTGACTTGGGATGAGTCACGATGATTGTGTTTGGAGCCTGTTGGGCAGCAGATCCCCCCATAGTAAGTTTTTGGGGCTTAAAGCCCAAGTTTTGGTTAGTGTAGTGTAAAGACCCCACGAAATGTGGGCGCGAAGCACGAGAGTCTAAGGTTGTCCACCCTAAAATAATGTAATTTAATGTAAAGTTGTGTCGACCTACCCATGGCTTGTGGACCATGGGATTGTATAAATAGAGCAACACTCTAAGTGTAAAGATAGTCTTGGAGTTTTTGGTTGGCAAGTAATAGATAGATGCGAAGGCATGGTTAGAGGATAGAAGTAGATCAGAAGGTATTGGGTTGTAGTAGTAGTCAGAGGCTCTGCAGTTGAGTGTGCAGAGGCTTAGTAGAGTCTACAGCTGAGTGCGCAGACCCCTATAGCTGAGTGCATAGGGTGGAGTCAAGTCTGTACTAGATCAAACTTTGAAGGCACCATTAATAAAGATCAATTGGTTTGACATATTGTGCATCTGGTTCATAGATCTGTATTTGAATGTTATGTTTTGATGATATCTGTTTATTTATCTGCACACACTTATATGTATGCTTATGAATGGGAATCTTCTTAGTAATTAATGAACAAACCCTAATTAAGGAGGACTTGGGTAACTAACATTGGTTGCACTGTGGCAGGAGCCGCGCGAAGGCAGTCCCACAGAACGCCAGAAGCTTGTTGGTACGCGTAATCTAGTAAGCGCGAAGGTTGAAACAGGTACCAATCTCTCACATCAAGACATCCCTAGGGTGTGGAAACCTAGTTCCAACACCCTCCCATACTACTTCCAGTGAGACCTCAGTCCACGCTCCATGGACTGTTGCCGAAAGGGCTAATAGTACTAGGATTTTCTTGGCTAAACTCACTGCTGAACCTGGGTTAGGCCCCTTGTAGCCAACATCATTCATTCACCCATGGTATTTACTAGTAGTATTGTGACATCCACCCATGGTATTCATTCACCCATGGAATTGACCCGTGGTATTGTGAAATCCACCCATGGCATTCATTAACCCATGGAATTGACCCATGGTATTTTGACATCCACCCATGGTATTCATTCACCCATGGAATTGACCCGTGGTATTATAACTGAAAGATACTACAAGTAACAAGTCACATTTTGTAAAAGGACATATTGTCCACCACAATGTAGCCTTTATAGTTATTACCGGTTTGAATAAAATGTTTCTTTGTGGTTTTGTTTACTGTGTTTTCTATAATTTTCTTTCTAGCATTGCAATTCTTTAGATCTTGGGGGCCTCCCCCACAAGATCCATTTCAATCTTTTAGATCTTGGGGGCCACCCCCCCAAGATCTGGATCACTTATGCCAAAAGCCATTATGGACAAATTGGGATTATATATCACCCGACCTTACCATGACCTCTATTCATTTGATTCAGGAAGATTAAAATTCCTTGGTATTATCAAAGACTTAGTAGTGTCTTTGGACCAAAATCTAGCCAAGAATGTGTTGATGGACGTAGTGGTGACTGATGTACCTCCAAGGTTTGGCATGATGCTCTCACATTCTTGGGGAGAGAAGTTGAAAGGCACCCTAAAAATTGATTTCTTATATGCTACTATACTTGTATTTGGGAATCTTAGAAAACTATACCGAGAGAAGAAGATGAAATTCATTATTAGTAGCAAAGAGAGACCTAATAATCACCCAATCCATGTTGTACATACTGGCCTAGAGTCTTTCATTTTGTATAGTAATATGATTCCAGTAGATGATGATAGTCACATTGTTGAAATTTTAGAAGTTTCGCATGTTATAAGTAGTGTAAAAGAAGATTTGATTGCAGAAAAAGAGAAAAAGGATGCAGACTGTTTGCAACTGAAAAGTTCACCTAAAAGGACTATTGAATTAGTTCCAGAAACACAGATTGTTGAGACAATGATTCATCCTCCAAAAAGTCAGACATATCAACCCTCCAAAGTTCTATTTCCAGATGAAGAAGATGGTCTTTGCACCATGGATTTTGATAGTGCATTGGGAATGGAAGGAGATGGGATTGGCATGTGGATTCATGGTCCCTTGCATCAATCATTTAAAATTCCTCGCTATGTAAGATTGAGTTCATATAAGCTGGATTTTGATTTCTCAAATAAAGAGGCAGAGTACGAAGCACTGATTGCTGGCCTTAAAATTCTTAAAAACTTGGGAGCAAAGAAAATTTCAGTTTATGGCAAATCCAAGTTGGTTATTAAACAAGTAAAAATAGAGTACCAGGCCAAGCATCCAAGGATGCGAGCTAATCAAAAAATTTTCCTTGATGTTTTTAAGAATTTTTCAGAATATACTTTGTCTTTGATCCCTAGAAGTTAGAATTTTATGGCTGATTCCCTTGATACTGTAGCAAGTATGTTCAAGATTCCTATTCACTCAAATAAGAAGTACTCAATTCATGCTAAGCACCGCCCAGTTGTCCCTGAAAATATGAGATATTGGTAGGTGTTTTGGGATGACAAACAGATTAAGAATTTTTTGCAGATTGAAGATGAATTTATGAACTCCCATATTGATGATGCATCTAATGAGAATTATCTAGAAATTGAGGCTAATGAAGTTGAAATGCTACAGCTGAAAGACAATAACATTCCTCGAGGTCTTGTGCCTATGGAATAGTTATTTGATCGTGATGATGTTGCCAAAAATCACACCATGGTCCCCATAGAAAAAGGTGTTGAGGATATAAACATTGGTACAACTGACAAGTCGAAGGTGGTCAAATTGTTGAAGTCTTTACCCATGAGGTGAAAAGTAAGTACATTGCTTTGATGACAGAATTTTTAGATGTATTTTCTTTGGAATATTTAGATCTGAAAGTGTATGACAAGAACATCATCCAACATACTATACCAGTCAAGCCTGATTGGAAGCCATTCCTCCAGAAGCTAAGGAGGATTAATCCAAAAAAATTGTCGTCCATTGAGAAAGAGGTAAATAGACTTTACAAATCTAGTATTATAGTTCCTATTCATTTTCTGAATGGATGTCAAATCTTGCACTAGTGAGGAAGAATATGGGGGAGATTCGTATTAGTATTGATTTCAGGAACTTGAACAAAGTACCTTTAAAGGACAATTATCCCTTAAAAAAGGGTAGTTGGGTCTTGCACGATGTCACTTCTTGATGAATACTCACGCTACAACCAAATTTTTGTGCATGAAGATGATCAGCTGAAACCAACCTTTATGACACCATGGGGTACATTTATGTATGCTAAGATGTTGTTTGGTTTGAAGAATGCAGGGACCAATTTTTATTAGGCAATGGACATTGCTTTCGCCAATGAAAAGGGTATATTTCTGGTTACTTATTTGGATGATCTCACAATCTTTTCCAAATCTGATGATGAGCACTTGCATCATCTAAGAATCTTTTCAAAGATGCAGAAAATTCGATATTTCATTGAATCCAAAGAAGAGCTTATTCGCCATGGACGAGGGAAAACTAAAGGACTTCGATGCCTGCGGCTGTGCGCCTTAGTAGTTGTGGAGGAAGTGGGCCAGCCTGCGAGATGCCCGGGGTCATTGAGTACCGGACCGGATGCCTGCCTTGGGGCAGATGAGGTCTGAGTCAAGGCGCGAAGGCCTTAGGGGCCAAGCCCTTGGGACTAGGATAAGACGGGTTAGGCTTCGTGCCTTGGTGCCGAAGTGGAAAAGGACAGATATTCCTTTGAGGATTTCCCAGGTGTTGGGGAACTTTCGATGCCCTGCTGGTTATACTGTTGCAGAGGCGGTGTTGGCAACATTGAAGTAAAATAAAATAATAAATATATACTAATAAAAATAATACAAATAATAATATTATAATAAAATAATGAATAATAATTAAAAATAATAAATAATAAAGAAATAATAAATAAATAACTTGATAAAATTAATTAAAGAATAATAAATGATATAAATGATATTAAAAATTATATTAAAAAGGAAATAAGTTAATCAAAATAAAAAATAAATAGTAATAACCTATTTCTTTAAAATATGGTTATTACTATTTATTTTTATTTGATTACTTATTTCTTTTTATATAATTTTTATATCATTTATTTTATTATTTCTTTATTTTTTTATTTCAAGTGATTTATATTCATTCTTATTTATTTTTATTTATTTTATTCATTATTTTTTATTAATTATTATTTTGTTATTTATTTTATTAGTTATTATTATTTATTATATATTTATTAAGGAGGGATATTACATACTCTCCCACTTTAAGGAACTTCGTCCCGAAGTTATTGTGTATTATTTTTATTAGTTATTATTATTTATTATTAAGGGAGGGATAGCACATCATTTCCAAAAATGGTATTCGCATCAATCTTGCACAAGTTGAAGCAATCCAACAGTTAGATTTTCCAAGAAACAAAAGAGAGATTCAATATTTCAATGGAAAAATCCACTTTTTGAGGAGGTGCATCCCCAACCTTGTTGAACATTTAAGAGAAATGACCAATATGCTAAGAAAAGACACTGAGGTAAGGTGGTCAGAAGATACTAAGAAATCATTTAATGCAGTTAAATTTTCATTATCTACTACTCCCATTTTGATCAGTTCCCATTATACTTCATATTTCATTATATTTTCATTTGCATCTGAGCATACTTTAACAGTGGTCCTAATGCAAAAAGAGGGACAATAAAAATGAGCAACTCATAGCTTTCTTCAGTCAAACTATAAGAGATGTAGTGCTAAAGTACAAAATTATTGAGAAGCAAGCTTTAGGCTTGGTAAAGGCTCTTAAGGACTTTCGGGTTTACATTTTGCATTCACATATTCTAGCATATGTTCCAACAGAAGCAGTGAAGGAAGTTCTTATGCAGACGGATCCAGAAGGTAGGCAGGGAAAATGGATCACAATGATGTTAGAATATGATTTGGAGATAAAGCCAACAAAGCTGATCAAGGGAGAAGGTTTGGAAAATCTCATGGACAAATCTAATTTGCATGCATTAGATATAAATCTGATTGTTTCCTTCTCTGAAGAAGAAGCAGAAGATACATATGTACAAGTGTAGAATTTTGTAGAATTTTTCTACAAATCAACTAGCTCTGATACAATGTAGAACTTTTTCTACAAATCAGCTAGCTCTAATACGATGTAGAAATTTCCCACCTGTAGATCAACCTGGTAATGCAATGTACTAAAGAAAAACACTCGATCTACTTGTACAAAAAATTTAGCGGAAGCTTAATCAACCATGAGCAACATCAATAAGAACACATATAACTAATAATATGGAATCAATCACACATAACACAGAAGAATTTAACCGGGGAAAACATCTACCTAAAACCCCATCTTTGTATTATCATACAAGTGGAAATATAGTTTGGATTACACAAAGCCTTAGCTTAGAAGCTATCCAACTCTTAGTACAATCCCTTTGCTGCTCATAGACAGTGAAAGCCTTCTCAAAAACCTTCTCCTCTGCCCTCAAAGCCTCCTATTTCCTTGTGCATTTTTCTTGGGGTCCAGTGCTACCACCTATGTGAATTGGCCTCTTCACACACTCACTAACGTCTGATCTAACTGCACAAACTTGAAGGAGATAAATCCTCATCATGGATGAGCTTCCTTTATAGGAAAAATATTAATCCAACTGATAGTACACTGCCCCTTCTCTGATCTCAACTGTGTCTCTATCTGAACCGACGTGGATTAGTTATCTATGAGGGAATGCTCAACTATCTGAAATAATAGTTGTCACATGCATGCAAGCATTAACAAACTATATTTCATTATTTTAACAAATTGTTAAAATAATCTAACTGGGCTTGACTAAGTTAAACTAAGTCAACTGATTCTCTCATTATAGAATTGAACCTTATCTCTTTTAATCAAGGGATAAATTCCTAAATCAAGGGAGAAAATAATTGCATGATCTCACAAAGACTTCAAGTTTAATTTTCCATAATTAATTAACTCATGGAGATTAATTAATTAATATTTTTAACTGTTTTTAAGACCAAATTCGTTTTTACTTCTTATAGTTAGACCAGGGACTGCTAAAAATAGGAAAGGACTCAGAAATGCTATTTTTAGAAGATTCTATTTTTAACAGTTTCACCTCTCACCCAAGGTGGCCAAAATTCTCATTGGTCAAACTGCTATTTTTAGAAGTGCTATGTTTAGGAGTTCTATTTTTAGCACATTCTAAATTTAGCATTTCTTGTTGCACACTTTTCTGTTAGGAAATTATATATTACAAAGCAATGGAACACATAGAATATTACATAAATATAAACATAGAAAATGCATAAAACCAGAGAGACACAGAAATACATGGTTCACCCAGTTTGGGCTACGTACACCTCGAACAGCCAATCCTTCCTTTCTATTATCTAGAAAAATGAAGAGACACAACCTATTGCAGATCCGTTGTAATATCCTCTATTTTCTCTCACAGTCTCACCTCTCTGTTTCTCGCTCAGACAATACACATCTATTACACAGCCTCAATACAATGCCCTAATATAAACAGAGGGGTTGCCTTCTAGGGCAAAAACCCTAAACTAAACATAAGTTCTACCGTCAGATCATCCGCCTAATGAATGGCCCAGATTGACTAGAAATTACTATACTTTTACAAGGCAATTTTACATATGTTTTTAGCTTCGGGGGCGTTGCCCTGGAAACCCTCGCCGGGGGACGGCTAGCCCCCAGACCCCCCAGCTAGGGGGGATTAGCCCCCCCTGAACTCCATGGGGGGAGACAAGTCCCCCCCGCACCCTCCCGCATGGAGGGGTGTACAAACTTCCTGGGGTATACATCCGGCTAAAAAAAAGACCTCTAAATAATCATGCTCCACACCCAACAATGTCCCACTTGGAGAATGGTTGTAGCAACTCCATTGCTACTTCATTTGCTGGACAATGACTCATCTTTGGACCTAGTTGTTTCTCGTCTTCATCGTCATCCTTAAAGACCAATTGAAACCGAGCATATTGTTAGTTTCTCCCTGGTTACAACTTTTGTTAGCATATCTGCAGGATTATGGCTAGTGTGTATCTTTTGCAAGTTCAACTCTCCATCTTCCAGCACTGATCATATGAAATGGTACATAAGCTGTATGTGTTTAGTCTTGGAATGAAATACTGAGTTCTTTGCAAGATGAATGGCACTTTGGCTATCACTGTATAATGTGCCCATATCATGCTTCTCATCCAGTTCACCCATAAACCTTTGTAACCAAATCATTTCTTTACTAGCCTTTGTAGTAGCAACATACTCTGCTTCTACTGTTGAAAGTGCAACAACACTTTGGATTTTGAAACCCAACTATTAGTTGTTCCACCTACAGTAAATACATATCTTGTAGTGCTCCTCCTATTATCTCCGTCACCTACCATATCTGCATCAACATATCCCTGTAGAGAAATGTTTGAACCACCAAAGCATAATGCTTGATTTGTGGTACCTTTCAAATATCTAAGAATCCATTTCACTGCCATCCAATGTTCCTTTCCTGGATTGTTCATCTACCTACTTACAACTCCCACTAAATGTGCAATATCAGGCCTTGTACAGACCATTGCATACATTAATCTTCCAGCTGCTAATGCATATGGAACTTTAGACATATAATCCATGTCTTCTTGGGTCTTTGGGCACATTTCCTTACTAAGTTTGAAATGGCTAGCAAAAGGTATACTAACTGGTTTTGCATTGTGCATATTAAATATTTTTAACACCTTTTGTATGTACTCATTCTGAGACAATGTTAATTTACGATTTTTCCCGTCTCTAGTTATTCTCATACGAAGGATTTGTTTTGCAGCTCCCAAATCCTTCATTGCAAATGAATTTGCCAATTTTCTTTTGAGCACATTTA
>APFE030005722.1:1515-57785 GCA_000404065.3 Pinus taeda
TTTGTTAAAATGTTTTGGTGAATCCCTCTGAGTAAAAGAGGATGAATATGTAAGTGTTTTTGTTTAATGAATAGAAATCATTTTATGGTGGAGAAATACTCTGTTCTGTGTAATTTTTAAAAAAGACTTCTCTGTGCAAAAAGATCCTGGAGCAAAGGAAACAGAGCATTGCCTCTGTGTTTTATTTTTGTGGTTTTGGTATTTTCCCATTGCAAACAGAGAAAAATACCCAACAATTGTTTACCTCAAACTTCACCACCATAACCCACAACCCCGACCTCCTTCAACTTATGGCCTCTGCAACATTACAGTTCTCTGCCCCCTAGGTTTTAAATGTTGCAAGACATGCAATCTTGCTCTCTGCTCATGCTTGGTAACTTGCAATATAGTTGGTTATTCTGAAACAACCATTGAGATATGCGTTGTAATTATACACGGCGCCATCATGGTCGTTAAAGATAACGAAGGCAATGCTTCCAAGACCAGCCAAAGTGGAGTGTGGCATGTAATTCAGGTCGTCTGTACCTTGTTCTTACTTCCATTGTTCGTCTGTGAACTATTTCCATAGTGCTGTGAATGGAGTTTCTTATTTTTATAATGTGAAGCAAGATGTGGTTTGTCGCTCAATGTCGATGTTAATATAGGTGCCAGCTTGGAAAAGTAGCATCTTTGAAATGTTAAAGTAGCTTAGCTGGATGCTTGCCACATGGATGTACAGCGAAAAACCCTAAGCCATTGAAGGCTAGGGAGTAAATGTGCAGTGAGTTGTGGTAAGCCTAGAGATTTTTCATGAATCGAACGGATTGAGGCTTCTTGGTGGGGCCTGGGGGTGGTGGAAAGAATCGAATCACCCCAAAATTGTTGAGATTTTCTGTTTGAGTCAAATAGGCAAAAATCTCTGAAGGATGACAACAATAGGGATTCAGTTTCTAGATTAGCTCCAGGTTGTTGGGAGGGAGTTAATGCCTCCTATATTTGATGTGAGGGAGTTATGAGGTTGTTAGATTCTCTATTCTATATAATAGGCAACCATTCGGATGGTTTGCTAAGAGAGTGTGAGAGTTTCATTGATGTAATCTCCAAATTTTGATTAATATATTCCTGATGCCTATGTTTGGTGGACATAGCCCAGATTGGTTGGGTGAACCACGTTAATAGCTGTGTTCTATGTGTTTGATCTTCTGCTGTGTTAATTCTGTGTTTATTTATTTGCTGTGACTGAATTCCAACAGCAACAACGTTAATGTTTGCAACAAATTTAGAGAGATCCACCTTGTTGAATAATGCACACACTACATGGATAATGGATTTCTGCACTTTATGCCTTACGCCGTTTTCTTTGCAACATCTGATGCAAATGCTAGTTTTAATTTCTTTTGAGTTTGACAGGTATCCGGTTCTTCATGTTAATTCCAGATCTTTTAGTGGAAGGGGATTTCATCTTTTTCAGAATCTTTTTGGGGAAAGGGATTTCATCTTTTAGTTCACCATAGATATTTAGGGTAAAAATGAATTTAAGTTGAACTTCAAATATTTTAATGGTGTGATGTTGAAATGTGTAATCCTTTCGGTACTGGAGTTAACAGAACCTAGTTTTTTTTTATGATGTTTTCCTTTGATATGCTGGTAACACTAACACACTTTATTGAGATGTTTTTTTGGGTTTATATTTCTGTTTATGTTTTGGGTAGGGACATGTCTTTTTTGTGATTATTTTTATGATTGAAATTGCTGGAACTTATATTATGCAACTGTTTTTGGAATTTAAATAACTGATTTTGGAATGAAATACAAAATACTTTTATTAAGAAAACAAAAACCAAAACAACAATATATATAACCTAATCATAAAAAAAAGTCACTTCTTTTCCATCTCCAGGAATCTCGAAATAGATATGAAATTTCTCCAATTGATCACGAACTATTTCTAAAACTTGAAAGCTTCCCAAGTAAAAAAAAGCAGAGAGTTTGGGAATGCTTTCGATAGAGTTGATAATTCAAGGAACTTTTCGAAGCTCCCTATATGACAATTGCTACTATATGGAGTTTCTAGAAGTTCCCTATCTCATAGGAAGCATTGTTTTGGGGATGATTTCATGTAATCTTGTAAAAAAACCATAAAACTATTTTTAAAACCTAATTTCTATCTTTGAAATAAATACCCTATTATGAAGAATACAAATGCCTGTCATTTGGCATCGGGTTGCGTTGTGGGTCATTGTGTGGGTAGCATTTTCAGTAGTTTGAGTGAACAATGTTCTGAATTTTGCGTGAGGAGGGTGAAAGCGTACTAAGAAGTAACAATTGAGGAAGGGTTGACGCACATTGAAAAGTATTGTGAGCAGTGCATTGTGAGAAACATTGTGAGGCGTGTTTTCACGATTTGGTCATCTGAACATTGTGAGCAACAATATAAGAATTTGCAGAGAAGTTAATAAAGTTTGTCATTTTTTTTCTTACACGTGTTTTCCAAGGATGCTTATCCACTAAATTACACTATGTGATTTTTTGTAGTTTCTTAAATGCATTCGTGTGGTTTTATTGTTTTAAATTTCATTTATCTATGGGATTTTCTAATGCCTTATTGTAATGGCTTATGCCCTAACATATTGAAGTGTTTTGTTACACAGACTAGTGGATGAGTTTTGTGAATTACAAATAGTTAAATAACTAAGTATACTAAAGTCTAATATATTGTAGTATATAATAGTAATATTAATAATGTTATTGACTTTCTATTTTATTGAAATTATTTTTTTATACTAAAATTTGAGGCATTGTTAGGATGAAAAATAATTTAGTAATTGCTACATTTTAAAGGGAATATATAGTAAAGTGTAAGCATTGTTAGAAGGCAAAATATTCTAGTATTGGCATTATATTACCCTTTTTGTTTATTAGTTTAACCACATATGTGTGGTATGTTACTACATCATGAATGGAATATCCACTATGGCCATCTAGCTTATATATATATATACACACACATTATAGTGTAGAATACTTTATATATATATATATAATATATATATATATATATATATATATATATATATAATATATATAATGTAAATATTGTCATTCCTGAAACTTATTCACATAATTCGTTCTTTATGTTGTTAGAGATTTGTTATTCAAGAGTAGCCACTTCCATAGTTTTGATTTTCGCAGACACTTAAATTTCCAAACTTGCTTCCACCACCAAACCAAGAGACATTATCTTCCCTTAGTAGTGAAAGTTTCATATCCAATGCCTTGCACATAGTCCCTATTTGGATTTAATGACTGAATAATCCCATGCTCATCATCTCTTCATCTAACATAATAGGCTCATAAAGGTTAAATGTACCTTTACCATGTAACTTCATCCTCCCTTAGATCAATTGTAACATGCCAAACCCCTAGTGCCTCATTAGGGTTGTGGGGTTTATCTAAACGTGACCTTGAAGAATAATTATGAAGATGGAGTTATCCAATTTCCTCTTTCTTCCATCACCTCAAATCATATTTCTGATATCACCATCATCTTTTGATCATTGAGAGCTTTCTAAAGATATACATTTCATCATACACTAAGAGATTCTAAGCACAAATTTATAATGTAATTTAAAGTTATATCATTATGAGCCCTTAGAACCCTAAGTTACAAAGTCAAACACTTATACTTATCCTTATTTGATAATGAGCCATTAATTAATGGTGCCCAACCCTTAGGAGGATACACACAATGCAAGGTCTAAACATCTTAGTAGGCGCTCTCCTGACATTTGGTATCCATGTCACTTACCACCATGATTGGCATCTAGTTGCCACCTTAACATCATTGCACACTTTAGTCCATGTCACCTTGCCACATCATTTAGCCATGCAATCCTCACATCAACACCGCATCATCTCCATGTCAATGCCACAACATCTTTACGTTAATGTCATGTCAAGTCCATGTTGATGCCACATCATCTCCACATTAACACCACATCCACACCATGTCAGCCTCTGCCACACCAAGGCCCTTATTATGCTTTAGAAATATTAGGAAAAGTATGATATCTATGTTTTATATGCTTGAGACTTGGTCTCGGCAATTGATGGCTCCGAAACTTTCTATTACATCACATAGAGTTTAGGTTCTATTTACATCAATAGTTTCCACTCGATGGACCTCAATGCACTCCTAATCGCCGAAATATATATGCTAACACTCCATAATTGATTTCCAAATTCCTATATTTTGATGATTTCAAACTCCCATTAGTAGATGACTTGTGATATTTTTTCGACATTGAGAGTTTGGAAATATAAGTAGTAGGTACACTCCTAACACCTGATACCCAATAATCCCCTTATTTTCTAGCTCTTGTCATAACCCCTCTTATTGGCCACATAATTAGGGGTTGATGTTAGGGCCTTCAAACCCCAAATTTCCAAACAACCTCAAGCAAATAGATTAGACCCCAAATTCATTATGGTTTCTCATAAAGTGATTCTAGACAATTTTTTTAGGATTGAAAAGAACTTTAATAAGACATTGAACAACCCATAAGACTTATAAATATATAGAGATCATCATCTACAATGAAAAATACTAGATACTCCATCTCTTTGTCAGTTAACCAATCACTTCTCACATGAAGCTAGGGAGGTTGTTACACATTATTTAACTCTTTTGCGGCCTTCATATCTCTTCTCTCAACTAGGAAAAAAATTCCATTGATCATTAATCCAAATAGAAATACATCATGGTTATTGAATCCTTCAGCTGGCCTAGTAAGGCCAGTATAATCACCAATTACCTCACCAACCTACAACAAGCCCTTCCACATACTATCCAACCAGTCAAGATTTATTCAATGAACACTATAAAACTTATCATCACATGTTTTATGAAAACATCTTTCATCTAGGTCCTCACCTTACTGTCAAGTCTATTGTACCTAACTCCAAGTTAAGATCATCAATGAGGCCATATTTTTTACAAAAAAAGCTTAGAGGCTCTCTCGTCTCTCCAAGGAAGATAAGAGTTCTATTTAAGACTTCTTGGGAGTCTCTTGGAACTAACCAACCATTTCGTTTCTCCAATCAACTAAGGGGATGATTTCCCTCAATTACTCAGTCATACTTCTTGTTTGGTTGAAGTTGGTATTAGCCAAGAGCTTTGTAATAACTAGGACTATAGATTTTTTAATCCTATTCTTGATTCTTAACTATACACATAAGAAAACATAAATTTTACAAGAAGAAATGTGAACATTATGAGGCAACCACAATCCTTAAAATTAGATTTACTATTTCATCTCGGAATCACCAACAAATTTACCAATTTATATAATGAACAAGAAACACATGAGCTATGATAACCATTTAGCAAACAACTCATAGATAGACAGTCTATCAACATTATTTCCATTTCATTCATTATTGTTTACATTATAGATTTTATTTTGCAAGGGAACTTATCTGATTATAAGAAATAATGTATGCAATTGATAAAGGGTGAGTCACATTCCACGCCACCATAGGCTCAACTACACTGCAATCTCTCTTGCAATTAGCCACCCTCGAGCCAAATTAGGAAGCCATGACAAAAAAATTCTCAAATACATAGGGTGGAGTTCTAATTTTGATATCATTCATTTGGTCATCACATTATTCTTCTACTTATTTGTTTGTCATTCTACTCTATTCTTACACTCCCACAAGTGTTGGTTTCTATCTCTCTATGTTATTGTCTACCTCTTGTTTACTAGCTTCATGCATAGGGTTTTCTTCCAATTCACATGAGATCCTCCTCTTATTTCTCTTATTTTCTATGTACTCTACTCTTCTTAATGCACACGTGTGCCTCTCTTGCTTCTTAGAGAATTCTTCCCTCTTTCCTCTTCCAGTTTTTCAGGTTTCTTCCTCGATGGGATTATGTGGGTGGTTAGATGTCTCCATAATAGATGTTATGTCATCCATATCACTGGGAAGTTTGGTACCACTATCCCACATTTTGGATAAGATAGTTGGGCTATGGCCCCACTCTTCTCATTAGTGTTCGAAATTAATACTATACCTTTTCATTTGATTTTTTCTTGGGAAAAATTAACAAATATAATAATATTAGCTCAACCCAATAATTATTGGGAAAGGGACGATTCCATAAATACCCTCTTTGATGGCTTCCATCCTCCCATGGCTCCTCACGGTATGTATGAGGGTTGAAACTCTTCATCGTTTGATACTAAATTAGAATTACAACTATTTGAGGACTTTTTTCCATTTACATTTACATTCCCACACAAGGATCAATATCATAATTAGTTACAATTATAAGATTAGTGGGGGTTGGGTGTTAGATATGTTACATTGATCTCCCTCTAAGATAGTTAATGTTGTTCCCATAGTTTTTCTATCCCATCTAGCAATATACTTGAGCATACAAAAACCCCTATCTCTTAGATCACAAATAAATTGTCAAGGTAAAATATGGAAATCTTACTTCAATTGCATGGATTTACCAAAATTTGGATTTTGTATTTCTTTCCCACGCTCCACACTAACAGATTCCCAACTAATGGACAATATGTAGTAATCACATTTCATATAATTGAGGCACTTTGGTTTTCTCTTAACATTATTTCACACTCATTTCTCCACCATATTTGAAGCTATGTACTTGTTCTTAACGAGTTAAGATCATATCCCAAAAATTGAATTAGTTTCCATGCACTCTTTGCAACCAGTTCCTTAAAGAAAATGAATATAATATTTAATTTAAATCCTCCTCGAGCCTTTGTTATCACTATATTTTTCAAGAAACTAAAACAATTCCTTTTCCTAAGCTCTCATAACCAAAAGAAAAATTAACATAAACATATGATATTTCCAATAGTCCTTTATGTATTCACTCAAACGACATCTAATAAATTGAAATGACTTCTAGCACTACTTTCATTGAAACTATGCCTTTGCATAGCCACTACTTACACCACGTATTTAGTTTTTCTTCACCTTTGTTGTCAATAATTTCTAGTCTCATTTTATACACGTTTCCTTTTAGTTGAAGCACCAAATATTTCAAACCAAAATCTAATTCAATCAACTTCAAGGGAAACAATTGGTTGTTAAATATTTTGTGCCTCTTAAAGATAGCCCAAAAGGTTATTTTTCATTTTATTGAGTTTATCTTCATGTGTATAGCCATGGTAAAAGAGGATAATGAATTCTTTGGGCTTCTCAACCATTCTTCTAGAACCTTCACAAAAGATAAAGATATCATTCCCAAAGGGTAGGAGGGTGGCATAATAGGAGTTCCTAACATTTATCTCTTCAAAGCTTCCATTCCACCCTTTAACAATTTTCTTATACCTTATGCAACTATAAAGAAAAGGAAGGGGGATAATGGGAGCCCTTATGTAAGCCCTATTTATAGCCTTTAGTGGGAGATGTTGCACTATTTATGAGGACAAAAAAAGAGACATAGATGATAGAAGGAATTTACCCCATCAATGAAAAGAGGATAAAATCAATATGAATATGGATTGGTATTCTTTGGAGTTAGCTCATGTTGGTATACACTTTGGATAAATCAACTTTTAGTACAATAGCTTTTAAATTTCCTTAATAAAATGTAATCCTTCTTGTGCAACTCCTAATGCCTCATGAAATTTTCTCACTTCTATAATCCAAATTGTTCACCAGAGATTTGTTGAGATAAGATACCTTTTAACCTTCTAGTAATAATATTTTATCTAATGTTACATAAACAATTACACGGTGATATTCGCTGGAATTTTGAAGCCTATTCAAATTATTAATCTCGATAATAGTGGGTATGAGTATTTTTTGAAAGGTGTCATAACTTCACAATGGTTCTTGATGAATCAACCATCCTCAAATCCTCTTCAATGAAATGATAATACCCCAGGGTGAATGTATGAATCTTGGTTACACATTTTGGAAAGCACATAGGTAGGGACGGGGGAAAGCAGCTCGATCAAGCAATATTTTAGCCCTTGATTAAGCTATTTGAGAGATTAAATATAGCTTGACTGAGATATAAAATAATCCCTTGATCGATATTGTATGTAACCCATGATTAGATATGAGCTATCCATGATTACATAGGAGCTTCATCGAGCTATTTTTTGTTTTAAATTGTTTCCCAAAACACATAAGGGAGTTTATGGTTTGAAGGGATCAATTGAGCTATAGCTTGATCTATATCAAAATCTTGATTGAGGGTTTGTTAAGCCCTCGGTTGAGTTATTTCAAATTTTATCTTAAACGCTCGATTGAGCCATTAAGGGCCTAAAAATAGAGTTTTAGATCCCCTACTACAGATTTCTTTACAACACCATCTTGTAGCATGGTGAACTCAAGGAAATACTTATCCTTATGTGGCAGAGTTGATGACGTTAGATTCATGAAGGAATCCTTTATCCAATGGAATATGAGTTTGACATGTTCAAATTCGTGATATTTTTCAAGTTATTTCTTTTAAATGTCAAGCTTGAACTCTTTTTTAATAGTTTCAAAGGGGCTGAGTAAAAAAATCATTAACATAAAATTTACAAAATGAAATTATTTCAAAAAATACCACCTTTATTTACAAGTTATCTTCAAAATGGTACTCTTGGTTTTTGAATTTATTTAAATAATAGAAAAACATCATGCATGAAAACATGTGTTTGAGAAATGAAATTCAAATATTAATTCTCCAAATTCGAAAATTATTTAAAAAATATAATTTTGTACAAAAAGAATTTTCAATTTGCAAACCTAGTTCTCTCTCACTCTCTCTCCTCTATATATAAATAATAAATATATATATAAGACAAGATTGCATAATGACACATATAACTTGTAAGATTGAAAATTGCAAGGACAAGCATTAATTTAACATAAAACAAACCAAATAATATAATAATCTTAAAAAATGTCATTGGGAAAACAAAATAATTATTCATAAATTTCCTTTTTACTCGAAATCAGAATTCACAGATCTTATATGATTTTTGAGGGCTTCAATTCGATAAAAGAGTATAATTTTAAAATTTTATCATCACATTTGGTCGAAAAGTGTAACTCATCTTCATGCACATAACCCCCAAGAACAATTCCACTGGTATCTCATCTAGACATGTTCTTTTATCCTTTTGAAAGAATTTAAGTATCATTTGTAGCTCATCCTTTCTTACTTATTTCATCAAAGCTTAATTGCCCCCTAGATTAATGAAGTATGGGAAGCAAGTGGGTAATCTAACTCTTTTATTGTAGCTTGAGTTTTAGCCTCAAATACGTTAACACCTTTTTTTGCCATATCATTATAATCCCCCCCCCCCCCACCGCCCCACCCCCCATGATTTATCTTGCTTCTCAATCTTCCATATATATTTTATGTCTTTCCAACAATTTCCATACCTATGAAAAACTTAGTGTTTTCATCACCCACATAGAGTTAAATAGACCTAATTTTTAGTCTCCATTCTTTATCATTGTCTAGAAGTATTTGTCTATTTTTATGTTCTAGATATTATATTTATGCTTTTGGTTCTCTAAATTATAACCAAATCCCTCATTATCATAATTTGATGCTAATATTTTCCTCCACCTCCTTAGGAGTTTAGTCATTCATCTACATTTTTACTATTGACCATACCTCTACAACCTACAACCCGCTTTGTCCTCTTTAATTTATAATGAAGATGAATAGCGGTTTATTCTCTCAATGAAGCATTGAAAGTTTCTTATCCTTATTTTATCCTGCTCATAAATTCTTCTTCTTTTAACAACTAGATTCATGTTGAATGAAATGATTGGTTTTCTTGGGATTGAAGCCACTTCCAATATGAGACCCCCCTAGCGGAAACCCATTGATGAATTATTATGGATTATTCAAGAAAATTTTTGAAGACAAAAAAATGATCCCACCTTTCTATAATGCAAGTATTTACTATTCTCTTGTTTTACGAACTACAAAATAATTTTGCATGTTTGATTTCCAACTCACCTCCAATTTTTTATGAAGTGACAAGATACAAGTTTAGATGGGGGAACTGGTCTCCATGCCTTGAATTCCCTTATAGTGAATGTTAGATCACTCAAAAACACAGCGAAACCTTTTTGAAACATCCACTACTGATATCTTATCCCAATATTATGTTATCCATATAGGGCCCATACATATTCGAAACATGATTTATTTCCTAGGTATAGAGGAAACAATGAAGTGCATATAATTAATAAGGAATCCCATGAATTAGCATAATTTTAAAACATATATTTTTTACACCTAGTAATGTGCCCCAGCAACCCAAGATGTCCCTATTGAGTAAATATAGTTGATATTCCAACTCCCAAATTTTTTGAGAGATATTGTATAATATAGTTGAGTTTCCAAATCCCAAAAGTTTTGAAAGAAATCATACAATTTTCCATGTGATTAATTCTTACAAAAATATAATAGATGGGTTATTTACATTTATTTATCTTTTTAATGCCAATTTAGTTTAGGTATTGGTTATCCCTTGACAGTTCACACCAAAAAAATAATTTTGAAACATTCTTGGGGGTATTTTATCTAAGGGACCTATTGATAAGTGCTAGAAATCTGTCAACCAAGGGGGTATCCCCGATGTGAAGTCCTAATTAGACATCACACCATTTGGAATAGGAACCCCATCTGGGGTATCAACCCAACTGCCATATATTCTTATAGATTTTCCTTGGCTACAAAGTTTAGCACAAGAGAGTAATGCACAGGTAATCTCTAATCAACAAGTGAGTATGCCTTGTGAAATGTTCAACTATGAATAATATCAAGGTCCTTCTACTAAAAGGGAAGAGAAAAGTGGGTCCTTTAAAGATAAGTAATAATACTAGTATAGGAAAGGCTCACAAGCATATACATATGAATGAATCATTGATAAACCAATGAAATAGTTCACAGGGAAGCAACAATTGTTAAAGAAAATACAACACACCTTCAACAAAATAAGTACCAAAGCCATTGAAATAGTTCAATTTCCTTAGTACAGATGAAATAACATACATCACAAACATTTAAATATTAGTCTTACAATATTCATGACATATTTGTGAAAGTGTGTTGGTCAACGAGCTTTTGACTTAAGTAAAAGTTCCAAGATACATCAAGATAATGAAAACCACTAGCCCCAATATTGGAGTATTATATTAGTCACTCACTCCTCCAAAAAAACTATATTTCTCTCTAATCCTTGGTAGGAGGAGTGAAGGTGAAAATTCCTTTACTTGAGTAATGAGAGTGTATATATAAAAAATGGGGTGACCATTCACCTCCTTTGTGACTCTTGGACTACCCTCGTCACTGTGACTTCCCATTGACCGTTCAACTTCCTATGTGACTTTTCGTATTACATGTATGACTCTTGAACTTCCAATTTACATTACATTTATCCAATATTGAATTTACATAATCAACAAATGATGTGTAAAATAATGACTCGTGACCGCACATGACATGACATTAATGAAATGGACTGCATGATGATGTGCAATTCTAGGTTATCCTTCTTAATGCTTTTTCCTCATTAAAAGATGTATCCAATACTTTGTCTTCATGAGAGATACGATTTGTTCTTCATATATTACATCTAAAGGGTTGTGAATTAGGTGAAGTCTTCATGCGGTCCTGATATTTGGTCTTCTATTGTAATCCAATGTTCCTTCGTCTTCTTTCCTGATGTTCATCTTGTCTTCTCAGCTCGTTAGGTGTCTTCTAGTATGGTCTCCTTCTCCATCTCCTTCGTCATCATCTTGTCATGACATAATAGAATACTTTCGATTGCAATCCACCCACGACAATATGGCCTTAGTACAATAAACCCCTAGCCTAATATTCTTCATGAAATAACTTGTTAGGGTTAGAGCTGGTGTTTGTTTGAGTGAATAACTCAGAGATTGTGTAGTTCCAGAGCCCAAGGTCTGGGACTAAGGCTTGAGACTGCACAACTCAGGATGGCCAACGTCAGAGGACTGCAAATTTGATGTAATCAAGGACTCAGGATGGAGCCTTGAGCCTTGAGATTATGCAATGTGTAATTTTGGAGGCCTGGGTAGAGGGACTGCATAGTTGAGGGACTCAAGGACTCAAGCTGGAGGCTTGAGGCTTGAGACAGAGAAGTGTGCAGTTCTAAAGGCCTGGGTTGAGTGACTGCGCAATTGAGGAAGTAAAGAGGTCAAGCTTAAGGCTTTAAGATTGGATTTTCCCAATGCATAGTTGTGGAGGGAGAGAGGCCAAGTGATTGCACAGTTTCACAATTCAAGAGCTTAAGGCTGAGCCTTGATGCTTGAGACCATGCACTACACAGAGAAGGTTAGCTGGAGGAAAGGATTGCATAATTCTGGAGCTCAAGGACTCGGACTGAGCATTGAGATTGTGCAGTTCACAATTTCAAGAGTAAAGGTAAAGGATTGAGGGTTGAGACTGCATAATGTGTAGTTCCAAGTGAGTAGAGATAAACAAGATCATGATGACACACTTAGAATAATCAACTACACAACATTAATCACTAAAAAAATAATAACAACATGATGCCCTCAATGCGACCACGATGTAACATATCTCTTCAAGTGCGACACAAAAGATACACTTTGCGACGAAAGTGACAACGCTTATTTGGAAATGCATGCAACTTTGGGAATGAGTGTAAACCATGTCTACATAACTAGTAGGACTCATCAAAACCAAATTTACCCATTTAAACAAACCAAAAATCCACTTTACATGATAAGCAACACTTCCCATGCTCAAAGACGACATCTTCTATATAAAGAGAAATTTCAAATGAAACTTGTGATATGCGAACAATAGTAAAAAAAACACATGCCAGAGTCGAGATAACATGAAAATGAAACTAATTAAGATGAATGCAAGCAAAGGCAACAATTAAAAACATTAAAGAGACACTCACAAAATTGAAGGTGCGCAAAAGCGACAGTTTGGAAACCTCATCGAAACAAAAGTACAATCACAACCAACAGTGAAAGACTATCAATGAAAGAGCGCCCTAACTATTAGCATGGGTTGATCATTATAGAGGCATAGGCTTGATGGACTGTGTTATTCCTATGCAACCTTACATAAAATAATGTTCTCATGAACTTTTTGCAAACTGAACATGTGTGAGCAAGTGACTTGGACACTTATAATCCAAGAGGGAGCTCAAGGCATCAACCAACCAATAAGTGACTACAAAATGATCGATTTTAAGGTCCTCGGTAAACTGTAGAATCGAAGTGTAGCAAATTTTTTGGAGGGTGTTTTTCGCAGCGATAACAAGACCTAAAATATAACAATTGATTTCCAATCTTAAATTCAATATTTGTTTGTTATTATGTCTGATAAATATAGGTTTTTTTCTCCTCTTTAGGAAGGTTTTCATTCATTTTCCTTTAAAAATACTAAGTCCCATTACCCCTCTTGAAAAATGAATAACTTTAGCTATTATATCAAGGTTGTATTTTCTTATTTTGAAGATTGAGCTTCATAAAGGGCTCTTTGGCCTTATTATTCCTTAATTGTACTCATATATTTTCTAGATGAGGACACCCTTTTGGCTTGAGTCCATATTAACCCTTTCAAATGTATATAACAAAAAGACTTATGGGTTTTTATCCTAAATAAACTAGGGAGGAAATCATTGATTTGGTCTTGTTCCCTACTATCTTAACCTACCCTCAAAGATAAAAAATAAAAATATTTAGAGTTTTTGAATTACTAGGGTGTAGGGAAATTTTAGACTTACTTGATGCCTTTAAGGTTTTTGTAGAGATTCCTTGTAGATTCAAATTGTTAATTGTAATATGGTAAAATAATAGACTTGAATCTACTATACTCATCAGTAGAAATAACTAAATGATCTCGAAGTCATGAAGCACTCAAGAGAAAGAATTCAATCAACATATAACACAATGATTTCCTGGGAAAAGCCACAACTAAAAACCCCCAATATATCTATATTTCATTAGTCATAAAATATGAGAAGATTACAATGCTTTTCTCAAGTCCAAACAACCTCTGCCCTATCTCTATCCATCTCACAACTTCCTAGACAAGCCCAAGCTAATACTTAACCAATTTTTGCCTTGCCCAAGTCCATATTTCCTTGGGAATTAGCCCCCTATTGATTAAGGAAATTCCTCAACTGGAATTGCACAATCCTCATGGACCTTCCTCTGACTGCATGCACCACCTATGCAATTCACATGAATATACAACTGTACATTGTCCCTGAACTCCAATATCAACTAGGTAACTCTTAGATTTTACATGCATGAGTTATTTATGAGTGAATCATCAGTTTATTGGTTGATCACTATAGGTAGCACCACATTATAGTGTAGGAAATACCACACTACTAGACCTCCCACTAATTCCTCCAATAGTTGAAACTAGTGTAACCGACTTTAACTTAGTTAAATTGAATTAATTAATTACAACTCAAAATAAATTGAACCAGGTATCGTATAATGTGGGAGACACTCTACATGACTTAAGTTAGACACTCAAATCGAATTAACTAAGACAACTATGTCAAATTAAATTAGTCAACTAATATAAGTTTTCATGAGATGTGGAATTACAGTTTTATTCCTAATTTAATTAAAGGACAAAATTATATCAGTATTTTCTTGTTGCATTTTCAATGCTCCCTCTCGACAAGAAAATGATTATTTTCTACCCGAATCTTGTCCCTATGAAACTCGAATTTTCATATTAACAATGCCTTTGTCAAAATATCTGCATGATGTTCCTCTATAGGAATGCATTGCAACAACATGATTATACTCTTCACACAATCTTGTAGATTTCGATACCGAATGTCGATATGCTTGGACCGATCATGAAAAACTAGATTCTCAAAGAGTTTGATACAAATATGATTTTCATAGTAAAGCATTGTAGGATCCATCTATTGACTAAATAACCCAACAAGGACCTTCCTCATCCAGATAGCCTCACAAGCTACTTGACTAACAACCATGTACTCTACTTTTGCCGAACTGAGTGAACATGATCTATCCTTCTTGTTATACCAAGAAATTGTTGCTGACCCAATATTGAAGATTCTCCCTGATGTGCTATTTTTGTTAGATGGACTCCTTGTCCAATCTACATCTGTGAAGCCTTGAAGTCTCACTCCCTTTTTCTGTATGTACCAAAGACCAAACTGAGTTGTTCCTTTGAGGTATCTCAACGCATGTTTAACTGCCTTGCAATAGAGTTTGGTTGGCTTCACCATTGCTTAAATAAGTTGGTTAAATCCAAAAAAAATGTTTGTTCGTGTGTTCACCAAATAGATAACTGAACCCACAAGCTACGTGTAAATAGTAGCCTCCACTACTTCACTTGAAGTTGCATCTTCCTTCGTCTAGTTTCTTGTTAAAGGAGTCTGCATGGGTTTGCTACTCTCCATGTGGAACTTCTTTAATATATCATTTGCATACATTTCCTGAGAGAAAAAAAAGTCCTCATATCCTTTCCATACTTCCATGCCAAATAAATAATGCATGAGCCCTAGGTCCTTCATCTCAAATTGTTTTGCAAGATCCTCTTTGAAAGATTTTACTAGTTTCTCATCACCTATTATAATTAAATCATTGACATATAATATTATAATAAACAATTTACCTTCAACCAAAATATGGTAAAGGTCCGCTTCTGCTTCACTTTTGATGAATCCCAACTTGGTGAAATACTTGTCAATCTTGGTGTACCAAGCATGAGGTGTTTGTTTCAATCCATACAATGCTTGCTTGAGTCTGCACACACGTGAATCTCTGTTGAAGGTCTCAAATCATTTTGGCTGCTCAATATACACCTCTTCCTCAATCACACAGTTGAGGAATGTTGTCTTCACATCCATTTAATGTATCTTACATCCCAACTGCAATGAAAGTGCTAGAATAGATTTGATTGAATATTACCTTGCTACTGGAGCAAAGGTCTCCTCATAATCAATTCCCTCCACCTGAGAGAACACTCTCGCCACAAATCCATCCTTGTGTTTATCCACACTCCCATTTGTTGCTTTCTTTACCTTGTAAAGCCATATGGAACTCACCACTGACTTGTCTGTTGGTCTTGGGACCACTTCCCAAACATTTTTTGTGATAGTGGAGTCATAATCCTTTACCATTGCATCAACCCATATTGGTTTCTGCACTGCTTCCTCCAATGAGGATGACTTAATCTTTACATTCTCACTGATGAGATCCATGTAGCCAGTGAACCGATCTAGTGACCTCCTCTACTTTCGTTGTGATGTGATTGCTCCCACATTCTATCTAGCATCACGAATCAATATGTCAACTACTCTAGTGTGCTTTCATCCATCTTTGGAAGTATCTGCATGAGTGGGTGTTTCCACTCTCTGCTTCTCTACATGTGGCTACTCCACATCATCTTGAGGTTCTTCCTTTGGAGCTAAAAACTTCTCTTCTCCATGCAAATGAAGCTCCCTCTCAAGGGAACATGTCATGGCCTTTTTTCATCGAACTTCACATCTTTACAAACCACTTTCATCTTATGAGATGGCAGGTACACCTGATAGTTGTGAGGCCTATCAATGTACCCCACAAATATTCCCAACTCATTTATTGGTTCTACCTTTTTCCTTGCATCCTTGGTAACATGGTAGTAAACTGATGAACCAAAGATCCTGAAGTGTGCCACATCTAGTTTCTTACCTAAAAAAGCTTCTTCTGGTGTATTGATCCCGAGAATTCGATGAGGACTCATGTTTTTCACATATTCAGTTGTGTTGCATACTTCAACCCACAAGTGCAATGATACGCCATGATCATGTAACATTTCCCATGCAACTCCCATAATACTTTGTAGTTTCTTTCATCCACCCCATTCTGTTGTGGGTTATGGGGTGCTATTAACTCCTGTTGAATCCCTTCTCATACAAAAAATTTCTTGAATTCATTCGAAACATATTCTCCACCGTTATATCTCCTAAGAGATTTAACTTTCCCACCATTGTCTTTCTCAACAAGTGCTTTAAATTCACAAAATTTATCGAATGTATGATATTTCTTCTGCATGAAGAAAATATTACGCTTATAAGAAAATTCATCTATAAATATTACATAATACACGTGCTTATTTTTGGAGGCTGTCGAGAACGGTCCACACACATCTGAGTGAACTCTTTCAATGATATATTGTGCTCGATTGTCCTTATCATGAAAGGTAGATTTGGTGTACTTCCCCAATGTACACCCTTTGCATGTGTCTCCTTTCTCTAGTGTACCCTTGGGAAGTCCTATAGAAATTTTCTGCGTGATATTCAAAGCTTCATGGTGCAAGTGACCCAATGTTCTATGCCATAACTCATCGATGTCTCGACTCTATACCTTCTCTACTTTTGTTCTCAAAGCAACACAATCTTCTACATCCAATTTGTAGAGGTTCTTCACTTGAACTCTAATTTGCTTCACTTGTCCTGAGGCTATGTGATGAAGGAAAGCCTTTCCTTCCCTAAATATCACATCGTAGCCACAGTCCTCCAACATGGAAACTGAAACCAGATTCTTCTTCAAACCTAGAACATACATGGCATATTTTAATGTGAGAGGATAATCAAACTCCCTTTGAAAGGTAACAGTACCGATGTCGATCGTGCTATACCTCCCATCATCTCCCATTTTGATCATGCTATATCTCCCATCATCTCCTTCACCTCCAAGTCACTTTAAGAATTCTTTGTTGCAGGTCATATGGAATGATGCTCCACTATCCAGATACCACACACTACCCATCAACAATGTCACCATGAAAGTGATGAGGGTGAAATTCAACTCGAATTATGAAACAAGAGCTTCACCTACAACTCCTCTTGAGCGATTCTTGTCGACCTTCCTGTGCGGATACTTCGTGGCATAGTATCCTAGCTCGTGATAGTAAAAACATTTAATCTTCGACATGTCCTTCTTTTTTCCGCCTTGACTGTAATATGATTTGGAATGGGATGAATTCCCTTTCCCTTTCTTCACTTCTCCAGCTATGGCATAGTTCTCCTCATCATCATGCTTGGATGAGGATCCACCTCTGGTGTTCCACCAAATCTCTTCTTGCACCAAGTTGGACCACAAATGTTCCCACTCTAGTAACTTCTCCCTTCCATTTACCAAGTCCTAGTAGTTGTGCTAGCTCTTGGGAAGGCCTAGAAGTGCTAATATGATCAAATCATCTTTATCAATTGTAACACCGATAGTTCCAATCTCATCCTGACATTGGGTGAAATTGTTCAAGTACTTTGGTATTGTGTCACCCTTCTCCATCTTGGTTTTTTTGAGCTTGTCCTTCAGTGAAAACTTCTCGTGGTCAATATTCTTTTGAAATAGGCATGTTAAGGCCTTCCACATTGCATCTAGAGTCTCCTTGTTATGAAGGTTTGAGATAATATGATCTTGAGCTCCTTCTATGATAATCCTTGTCACCTTTCTAACACATTTTTCCATTCCACCAGATCTTCAGCATCAGCTACTAGAGGCTTAAGAATATCTTATCTATGAATTCCTTAAGCTTGTTTTCTTCCAACACTGCCACCATCCTGTCCTTCCAAGCAATACAATTCTAATTACCCTCAAGGTCATATTTGAGTCTCAATCTGTAGGACGACATCCTGTTGGATCTGAAGGATGATACTGCAAATTTGATTTCACCTACAAAAGACACATTCATATTCTCCTTCTATAGTGATTTTTCTTTGATACCATGTAGAAATTCCTTGTAGATTCAAATTGTTAATTGTAATTTGCTAAAACAATAGACTTGAAACTACTCTTCTCATCACCAGAAACAATTAAGCGATCGTGAAATCACGAAGCACACAAGAGAAAGAATTCAATCAACACATAAAACAATGATTTCCTAGGAAAATGCACAGTTAAAATCACTGCTATATGTATATTTCATTAATAAGAAAATATTAGAATATTACAATGCTTTGCTCAAGCCTGAGAAACTTATGCATTATCTCTATCTATCTCACAACTTCCTAGACAAGCCTAGACCATTACTTAACCAATATTTTTCTTTCCCAAGTCCCTATTTCCTTGCGTTATTTACTTTGAAATTAGCCCCCTACTAATTAGGGAAATTCCTTAATTAGAATTGCACAATCCTCATAGGCCTTCCTCTCACTACATCCACCACCTGTAAAATTCGCATGATTATACAACTGATAGTACATTGTCCCCAAACTCCAATATCAACTAGGTAACTCTTATATCTAACATGCATGAGTTATTTTATCAGTGAATCATCAATTTACTAGTTGATCACTACAAGCTGCACCACAGTACAATGTAGGCGACGCTACACTACTAGACCCCCCACTAGTTTCTCCAATAGGTGGAACTAGTTTAACTAACTTTAACTTAGTTAAACTGAAGTAATTAATTACAACTCAAAACAAACTCAACCATGGATCCTATAATGTAGGAGACACTGTACATGACTCAAGTTAGACCCTCAACTTGAATTAACTAAAGTTGTCATGAGATGTGGAATTACAATTTTATTCCTGATTTAATTCAAGGACAAAATTATGCTAGGATTTTCTTGTTGCATTTTCAATAGTTTTCTTTATGGAATTTTTAGTGTTTGAAATTTACCACCCGAATAATACAACATCCATGAAGGTTTTTAACTTTTACCAAAGAGTATCCCTTTGGACTGGTTTATTGTTCAAATTTTACTTGGTGGTAACCTTAACCATTGAAGACTATGCAACACCCTTAAAACCTTCATTATTGTCACCTTATTGCTCCTTTCATACCCAAAGCTTCTATTTGGAAATGGAAAATCAAACATTAGATAACCACGAATATGAAATTTTCCATAGTTAAATTAAATCCCTTCATAATTAAAGGATTGATAGAAAATGTTAGTTCCCCTTTTAATTGTAGTAAAATCTACCAAACCATCTATAAAATAAATTCCTACTAGGATTTGAACCACCATCGTATACCAAAAATCATAATAAGATTTATCCACCTCATAAAAGATACCTAAAGTATTATTGATTTCCATAAAAACATCATCTAACCACAAAATTGGGGGGAACCATGCAAGTCTTATCTAGACTTGGAAATGCTTCATAGAGGTTGACCCAACTAATCTGGCATCAAAATCCAAGTACCATTTTATTCAAAAAAGAGGTCGTGACCTCCACTCCACTAGTTCTATCTAATTTTATCAACCTCTATAATAGACCTAAATTTCCATATAATGCACCTTTTTACCAAAATGAAGATTCAAGGAGTGTTTCCTACCTCCACTTCAAAGTTTTTTTCTGTTTATGCCTTTAAAGTATCTCCTCATTATTTTGTTTGGGAAGAAAACCGCTAATGTTGAGTCCTCTAAATCCATAATCTCATGAATTTTATATTTTCACCCAATTGTAGGTTTATTAGTTCCTACTTCCTCATTAAATGCACATACATCATTTCCTTAATTTAGTATCCTTTCCTGGTCCCAAACACTCCAACTCCTAAAATACTAAATCATTTGATTCAGAGGATGATATATCTCGCTCATGAGATCTTGATTTAGTATAGCTCCAATGAAAATTGACCTAGTGAAATAACCAACATTTCCATGTTTGAAATGAAAAGTGAAATTAGATGATCTTGAACGCCAGATCTAGTTAAATTTTGGTGGGGAAATCTACTACATGAATAACTATCCCATGTGTCGATGGTAACTCATTATTTGATTATGTAGAGAGAAATTAAGTTCCAGAATTCATTACATTTGTCGAGATGTAATTTATTGTCAAAGACCTTTCCTCAAATTGGCTCCCCACAAGTCATATCTTGTTTTGGGATAAATACCCTTCACAAAAGCTACTTTCATGACATGTGCAACCATTTGAATGTGCAATCACCAACTCATTGGGAATTTCCATGGTTTCTTCCTCTAATGGATATGGTGTCATCCGAATTTTAGTTGAAGGAAAAGGTACATATTCATGAGAATTGGTCACTATATTGGACTACATCTACTAGCATTCCAATGTATCCTCCAAAAATTCCATCACTTCCTCAATTTTCTATGAAGATTCCTAACCCTCGTCATCGTGACGTCATAATTCCTCTCTAACCTTTTTCATTAACCAAAGTTAGTTTTAATATTTTAATATCAAATCCTCAATTCCACAATATCAAAACCTATTAGCCACTTTTTTACTCAATGTTTATCAAGCTCTTCATTTGTAGATAGTGATGTCAACCTTGTCTAACCTATGATGGCTACATTTTTTAATTCCTTGTGCAAATGTGTAATGTAATCTCCATTAAAAAGACCTAGACTTAGAGCACGATAAAAAACACAACAAAGTAGGCTAGGGAATGAATTATTTAGAAATTATAAGTCAATAAATGTTGAAGGATTCTCCATTAAAACAACTATCACCATTATATATACGCCACCATATACAACATTCCCATTTTTGAAAATTGACAATATTGGCTTATGAATTCCTCTATTAGGATATAGATAAATTAAGTTCATAAAACATACACATTTAAACCACTTGTAATACAAAAAATATAAGTGGAAGGGCCTGAGAATAGGCTTGGACTACAACATAAGGATTATTATATCATAAAAGCCAACAAAAGATATGAAACATGGTGTTTACATCATAAAATCCAAGAAATGATGTTGAAAACCATAAAACAATCAAACAAAACCAATCCCTCATCATAGCGCTCCAGTTGAACCATAATCATTGTTGAAACATTGAATTAATGTTTACTATAGTGAATCATCGATTCACTTCCTCCATTCCCTCAAAGTTCATTTTCTCTAAGGGCCGATCCAAAACCAATTTTTTCCAATCTCCTCTTTCTCCAAGTCATGTATGATATGACCAAATCTTCCAAAACAAAATCAAGTCTCAAATTATAATTTCCTCTCTTAGTCAATCCAAATTTCCCTATGTAATTGCTTCTTGGCGAGAGAAAGACAAATCCACTTCCTCGTAGGAGAAAGAGGATTCTAGATTGAAGATACACCCCCCTTTTCGTTCCCTCTAATGCAACATATAGTATATTAGTCACTCATTAAAAAGTGTTTGTCCACAACGAAAACGAAAACATGTTATTGTGCTACCCAAGCCATGATATTGTACATATTCTATTTATAACATTTCAAACATGTCTTTGAATTATTGTATTCTCTTCAATTTCTCTATTAAGTTTATTAGAATTCTTTTCAACTTATTAAACTATAAAATTTGCAATTATACAAATAAAAAATAAAATCTCCACATACAGAATGTGGAGGATAGAGCACATCAACTTTAAATTTGTCTTAATGGATAAAATTCCTTACTCAAGATTTCTTAATTTTAGAAAAAGTTTTCATCTTGAGAAACTTTATTAGTATCTCCACATGACAGATCCACATACACAAACCATCTCCCTCGTATTAAGTAACACATCATCATTAAAATGTTTTAACCATAATTTTTATTTTTAAGAAAAAATTACACATTTTCAAATTTATATTAATTAAGAAGAAATTACACATTTTCTTTGAGTGAAAACTCGAGTAAAATTTATATTAATTAAGAAAAAATTACACATTTTCCTTAATTGGAAACTCAAGTTGTAATTATTTTGTTATACTCTATGTTAATTTGTTTATATTTATAAATCATGTGAAAATATTACACATTTTCCTTAGGCTGAAAATCAAATCAAGCTGTAATTAGTTTATTAAGCTCTATGTTTAGTGTGTTTATATTTATAAACCGTGTGTTAACGGTAGGTCCAGCGCTTTCCTTAATCTGAAGTTCAAGTTGTACTGTGAAAATGACATCTTAATTTTTTTAGTTGGTTTACTTAAATTTCTCTTTAACTGGAAACTCAAGTTGTAATTATTTTGTTACATTGCATATTAGCTTGTTTATATTTATAAATCATGTGAATATATACACATTTTCTCATTTTACTTAGGCTGAAACTCACGGTGTAATTAGTTTATTAATGTCTATGTTTAGTGTGTTTATATTTATAATCCGTGTGTTAATTGTATGTCAATTAAAAAAAATGACACATTTTCCTTAATCTGAAGCACAAGCTCTACTGTGAAAATGGCATCTTAACTCTTTAATTTGTTTAAATAAATTTCCTTCCTTAAGTGGAAACTCAAGTGGTAATTATTTTGTTACACTTTATGTTAGTTTGTGTATATTTATAAATCATCTGAAGATATTACACATTTTCCTTAGGCTGAAACTCAAGCTGTAATTAGTTTATTAAGCTCTATGTTTAGTGTGTTTATATCTATAAACCGTGTGTTAACTGTATGTCAATTAAGAATAAATGGCACATTTTCCTCAAGCTGAAGCTCAAGTTGTACTTGAAAATGACATCTTAAATCGTTAGTTTATTTAAATAAATTTCCTAACGGGAAAAATAATTTGTGGAAAAATTTCAGTGACGAGGGACGGCTGATCCATGATATCGTTAAACACGTGTTGAGTATGAAACGTGTACCAAAAACACCCATCCATTACTACGATGTGTTCCTCAACCATCGTGGCAAGGATGTTAAGAACATTCTGGCCAACCATCTGTACTATCGTCTTCGTCATTTTGGGTTGCAAAGATAAAATTAGCATAACTAATATATTTTCTATTATTTTGTGAATGAGGAAATTACACATATTTATACAATCAATAGTCTCAAGATAAGAATTCTATCTTGGATGTACACTAGTGTGATTGAGAGATTCTCTCAACCACACACTAAACTTAGAGAAACTAAATTCCTATTATATAGGAACAAACTCCTCAAATGGGGAATTACAACCATAGACAAGTAGGAATTAATTATTTCCAACTCCCCCCCTTAATGACTACTTGTCATGATAGTCAAATCCACCACCATCAGGCGAAATGCATGTACAGAACTTCGAAAAAACAAAGAGAGATCAGTGCCTTTCTAAGCCAAATATTCATGTCCAAATAACAATCGCAAACAGTTGTGCTGATTGCGCCTTTCGACGCAACTGTCAGATAGCAAAGTGAACCAACCCTCTTATGCTCAGACACAGCAATATCTGGGACCATGAGCCAGGTGTTACTGCAGTCCACCTACTCCTACGAGTACAAAGCTACCGTGTACACGTTAGCCACTCAAGAAATATGCCACCACCGGGCAAGTCCGATCTACCACCACCGGGCAAATCCGCCAACTTCAATATGCCACCACCGGGCAATTCCGATTTACCACCATCGGGCAAATCCGCCAACTTCAATATGACACCACCGGGCAAGTCTGATTTACCACCACCGGACAAATCCGCCAACTTCAATATGCCACCACCGGGAAAATCCTGTAGCCACTAAGACTCAATAGATGGTTTATGGCTCACCACCAACCATCACATTACAGTGAAAAAAGATGGTTTTAGGCTAACCATAAACCGTTACAAAGTGGTTTTGAGATCACCACGAACTTTGAGATGCCTTTAAAAAAAATTACATTTCATTCTACATTTTGGAGTTTCTGGTACATACAATGACTATTACAACATGCTAGGGAGTCTATTCCACAAACCACACTAACTCAAACACATATCTATTTTATTGTCCACCATAAACATTGTCGCTGCTCCTTTACCTCATCTGTGAGGGGTTCACTGATAAAGAAACCACAGCATAGGCACTCACAGCCCCATGAAGAGAACACAATTTTCCTTTCAAGAACAATTTTCAAGCATACTACCTCATGCTTGCTAACAATCTGCAACAGGATCTCGATCATCCTTCAATCTCTGATGTAGCTCCAATTGATATCATTTTCACTGTCATGTGTTCACCATTCCCTGCAAATTTGCTTAGTGTTGGAATGACCAGTTCCAACACACATTCAGAATTGTGACAATAGTTGGTCAGACCAAAGTCACTTCAATAATAACATAAAATACCATGACATGAAATACTTAGTATGAAATCAATAGCATTTACTTCATGGCCAAATAGTAAGAGTAGAAACCAGGTCGCCCTTGCTAGAGGACAAACAGAGAGCAAAAAAAAGGGGTTGACATACCCCAATCACCCAAAACTGCTCATTTCTCCACCAATCATCAATACCAACCCCACTCCATTGCATCTCCAAAACATGAGATGTAATGATACACAGTTTTGAAGGCTCACGAGAAACAAACTACAAAATTGGATACAATCATGAGAAGCTAAAAGATCCGAAAAGTCAGAATGTACATTTAGCAAATCCGCAGTGAGATTGTCCTATCAAAATCAGAGAACATGGGACATAATAAGAATCCTAAATCAGCACTCCAGATTCCTAATTGAGAATATCATAATCATCTAAACGCTCATTGTATTGCAGCACTTTCCTCTTGATCTTTGATGTGACGACCCATGTAACAAAGTCTTCAAAAGCCCTTGTCCCCATAAATGCTGGATCTGTAACAGTGTCTAGGCCAACACGGATATGGCCTTGCTCAATGTATTTGACAGCTTCCGTTAAGCGTTCTGCATAATGTAACATTGCACCTTTAATGAAAAGTTTTTTACATACAACAACAACAATTTAGCCTCAAATAGTGTGCGTGAATCTGCGGTGGAATGGAGGGGCTCTACCTAAGCACTCAACAGCTATTGCCAGTTGCTCCACATCCCCTAAATCATTGTATTCGGCAACAATTACTGTCCCTCTCGAAACACAAGCATAATACACCAGTTTTCGCAGAGACTCCATCATTTATTTATGACCAATAAAAATATGGCTGATGTCCATTCTAAGAAGGTGATACAGTATTCTATCCTTCTGATAAAGTTGAAAACATCAGACATGATCGAGACCTTCCAACTTTACAGCAAATCCAAATGAATACAGACACACCAAAATCGTGCACGTTTGTGAAACTTATTATACTCAATCTTACTCTGTATCAGTGATCATGATCGGGCTCTCATGTACAGCCACCACAACAAATATGAATTATGAACCAGATCACCATCACAGCAACCACAACTACATTCGGTTTCCCCGACCCCACATGCGCTTAGATGCCAGCTGCCCATCATCGTTCAGGGCATAGGATTCCACCCCATACTAATACTAGCTTCAAGATGTATTTGAGAAGCCAATTGCCTGGTGGGCAAGAGAATGAGCACCAAAGGGAACACCTTTCGGACGCCCCGAGGAGCCTGAGGGTGGCTCCCCTGCAAAATCCCTGCAATTATTGGAAAACATAAAGCGGCCGTCTTCTCGGATCCAGTTTGAGCACACGCCATCAAATCCCTCCCCGCGAGCGAAATAGGTATAGCATACTTCTGGACAGGAGTGGGTTTTGTATAATTACACCTTCATAGATTGTTATTCAGGCTCTCCCCCAAGTCGATCTCAGAGAAAGTATTAACCAGAGTAGCAGTTCACGTGGGCTCAGACTGGCGCTCACCGTGGGGAGGACGAGGAGCAACAAACATATCAACTGCAGATCTAACATCTTAAAAAAAATGGGCAGGGCTTCGATTTCCTTGCAATTTCAATCAAATTCGCAGAGATCTCCTCCACGACAATCCGACATCGATCCAAATTTGATCGTAGGCCCAACAGCTTCGTCCCGTGGTTAATCAGAGGAGCAACCGATTCGATCTGAGCAGGGATTCAATTGAATTTCCTGCGACATCCTGCACACCTCCTCCATGTCCAGTGATCACCCGACAATAGATGATCCACCTCACGCAGCAATGATCCCGACCTCCTCCATGGCCGTCGAGCTCATTCAACACCGCCGAGCTCCATCAAATCACAAGCTCGCAGGGTCAGCTCAGCAACAGTGAAAAGAAACAAAATGTAGCAATTAAACATCGGCACAATTCAACCATGGTGCACTTGCGTCGTTCCTGCTGATGGAAATTATTCATCCTGCCATCATATGCAGTCTTCCATAGATCGGACTAGGGCAATAGCGTGCTTAACATGATTTCAATCAGCCGATCAAGCACTTGAACAGACCATAAAAAAAAAAAAAAAATTGATGGAAAAACAACATATACTAGACTCTTTATTTTCCCTCAGCCCAGGAGGGGCCAAGCCCAGGAGGGGCTAGGCCCTCATAAGCTCTGATACCAAGATAAAATTAGCACAACAAATATATTCTCTATTATTTTGTGAATGAGGAAATTACACACATATTTATACAATCAATAGTCTCAAGATAGGAATTCTATCTTTGACGTACACTAGTGTGGTTGAGAGATTCTCTCAACCACACACTAAACTTAGAGAAACTAAATTCCTATTATATAGGAACAAACTCCTCAAATGGGGAATTACAACCATAGACAGGTAGGAATTAATTATTTCCAACTTGCAAGTCTTTTTTGAAAAGGAGATGCGGAAGGGGAGCAAAATAGATTTTGTTATAGAAAATGTGATTAAAGCCACGCCTGTCCACATCACCAATTTTTCTGCAAGCTATGCCGAATCAGAATGGTGTGTTGAAGTATTAATTCCAACTGCAGCGGCCGTAAACCTTTTGCCAAACCACCTGTTTTTATCCCACTGCCTTTTCATGGACAGTGGTATTTTCCGGAGGGGCAATGATATAGTACGCCAGCCGACGTGTGTCCTCAAGCATTTTCGAAAACCACTTTTTTCTCGGAACATAAATCTCGTTTGGATTGATCGCACGTCAGTGGTTCGATTGAAAGCTTCGCTGTCCACCGTCGATTAAAGCCAAAGCTGCGTTCAAGCCTGCAGCAAATGACATTACGTGAAGTGAAAGTCTTTAGATTTTGACCGCTAGTTCTCTACGTAAAATAATTAATGGAATTTACTGCATTCGTAGATTGTCAGTAAATGTTGGTAGAAGTTTTAATTTTAATATCTATTTTTTTTTACTTAGGGAAGTATGGCATAGTAAACGCATGTAAGTTTTTTTTTATTGTTGTATATG
Organism: Pinus taeda; assembly: GCA_000404065.3. Classification (NCBI taxonomy): domain Eukaryota; kingdom Viridiplantae; phylum Streptophyta; class Pinopsida; order Pinales; family Pinaceae; genus Pinus; species Pinus taeda. Next base: position 29,505 of record APFE030005722.1, read on the forward strand.
TAATGTAATGTTTTTTTTGATTTGTTCGTGGAGAGAACAAGGAAAGAAAAAGAGGCACAACAGCGTGGATACAAATGTTTTTATGCACAGCAGTGCAGAGTTAGTATTGTTGGTTGAATATGGAATGAAATATGTGAGACGCAGCAACGCGAGCTTATATGTGAGATAGTTTATTTTGTAATGTTTTTTTTTAATTGAAAGGTATTGTAACGCAACAGCATGAAAGAAGAAGTAAAATTTGTACTCAGAAGCAAAGTAATTTTTTTGGAAAGACAATGAAATCTTTTTCTGTATGGAATTGGAAGTTCTTGATGAATCCCTCTGATGAAGAGGAAGACCTTGTTGTAACAGGTTGTTTTATTTATGAATACAATATTTTTATGTGTGTGAGAAACTCTGTCTGCTCAGAAAACTATTTTAGCTTCCCTTTGTTAAGATCCTGTGGTAAAACAAAGCATTGTTCTCTGTTCAGATTTTTGTTTGGAATTACCAGAAATTTCCAACAGTGGTATCAGAGCTTGTCCAGGTTCTTTGAAGGTGTCAAAGAAGTTGAAGGAAGGATTTCTTGCTGCAGCAGCTTCTCCAGCAGAGTGAAGACTCAGTCAAAAAAAATCCAAAGTATTTCTCAAGTTTTTTTTGTGTTGTTGTTGAAGACAGTCAGTGATTTTTAAAAACACAGTCAAGCATTTTGAAACATAGTTTAGAGAGCAAGAATGGCTAGCACCAGCGCTAGCATGGGTATGTTTAATACTTAGCTCCCACAATTTAATGGAAAAAACTATGACTATTGGTAAATAACCATGAGAGCTCTGTTTGCCTCACAAGACTTATGGAAATTTGTTGAGGATGGTTTTGAAGAACCAGCAGATGAAAATGAGTTTAATAACTTAACTCAGGAAGAGAAAGAACAGTTGAAGAGCTATAAGAAGAAGGATTCTAAATCCCTCCTCTTCTTATATCAAGCAGTGCATGAAAGTGTGTTTCCAAGGATAGCAGTAGGTAAGACATCCAAAGAAGCATGGAAAACTCTCAAGATAGTCTATCAAAGCATGGGGAAAGTGAAGACAACAAAACTACAGTTGCTGAGGAGAGATTTTGAGAATCTATGCATGAAGGAGTTAGATAACATTGACTCATTCTTCACACATGTGATTGGTCTGGTCACACAGATAAGGTCTTATGGAGAGATTCTTGAAAAAATGAGGATTGTGGAGAAACTATTGAGGGTCTTACCCTCAAAGTTTGATGTGATTGTCACCACCATAGAAGAGACAAAGGATCTCACAAATTTCTCAGTTGATGAACTACATGCATCACTGATAACACATGAGCAGAGATTGAGTAGAAATGAAAGCTCATCTCTATAACATTCCTTTAAGACCTAGATGTCCTTTGGAAGAGGAAGAGGTCAAGGCAAAGAAAACAAGAGAGGAAGAGACAGAAGCCAAAACAGAGGTGGAAGAAACAGTCCAACAAACACTCAAGGAAGAGGCAGCAATCCAAATCAGAACCAAGGCCAAGGCAACAGTTAACAAAGTGGACAACATCATGCTCAAGGACAAAGTATGAAAAATCCAATGTCCAATGTTATTATTGTAAAAAATATGGGCATTGTGCAAATGAATGTAGGAAGAAGCAACATGATATGAGTAATAAAACTAGTGCAAATATCAATAGAGAAAATATCAACCAAGATAATTTGTTGTTAGCCTGTAATATAGCTGAAACAAAGAGTGATGATATATGGTTTCTAGACTTCGGTTGCAGTAACCATATAACAGGGAACATAGCCATGTTTTCTAAGTTAGATCAGAGTGTGAAGTCAAGTCACACTTGGGACTGATAGTAAAGTTTCTGTTATGGGAAAAGGAGAGGTAAATATCTTAACAAAGAAAGGTGAAAAGAAAACCATGACAAATGTTTATTATGTTCCTGGAATGAAATGTAACCTCTTGAGTATTGGACAACTTGTTCAAAAGGGGTAAAATGTTTTCTTTGAAAATGATGTATGCACCATTATGGATAGAAAACCCAACAAACGATGTATTGGTGAAGTGAGAATGACAAGGAACAGGATGTTCCCTCTCAGGATAAAAATTGATTTGAAAAATAAAGAAGTAATAGCAGTAGTTACACAAGAGGCTTTCCAAAGTGAACCAAAGGATGAAAATTGGTTGTGGCACTTGATATTTGGACATCTCAACTTTGGAGGTCTTAACTTGTTGAATAGAAAAGGAATGGTAAGAGGATTACCATTGATAGAGAAACCACACAGTGTTTGTGAAGGTTGTATCTTCGGGAAACAACAGAGAAAGTTTTCCATCATGCAAAAGCATAAGGGCAAAAGCATCCTTAGAGATTGTCCACTCAGATTTTTGTGGACTGATGCAAACTCCATCACTTGTAGGCAGCCTCTATTTTCTAACATTCATTGATGATTTTACTAGAAAAAATTGGGTATATTTTTTGAAGAACAAAGTGAAGTGTTTGAAAAATTTTGCAATTTCAAAGCACTTGTAGAAAACCAAAGTGGACTGCATATCAAAGTTCTAAGAACTGATAGAGGAGGTCAGTATATATCCAAAGAATTTCTACGTTTTTGTAGAGAAAATGGAATTCATAAACAGTTTACCACTAGGTACACTCCACAGCAAAATGGTGTTGCCGAAAGGAAGAATAGGATAATCATGGATATGGCAAGGAGTATGTTGAAGGCAAAACATTTGCCAAATGATTATTGGGCTGAAGTTGTACACTGTGCAACGTACATTTTAAATAGATGCCCTACAAAATCAGTCATGAATAGAGTGCCGAAAGAAGCATGGAGTGGGAGAAAGCAAGGAGTCACCTACATGAAAGTTTTTGGATGTGTGGCTTATGCACACATTCCAGATCAACTAAGGAAGAAGTTGGACAGCAAAGGGGAGAAATGTATTTTTATTGGATACAGTGAGGAATCCAAAGCTTATAGGTTGTATAACCCATCCACCAAGAAGTTTTTTGTGAGCAGAGATGTTCAGTTCATTGAGGAGGAAGCTTGGGATGGAAGCATAGAGAAAATAGTGAATGTTAAAAATTGTTTGTCTCATGATAAAGATGATGAGGAGATGGCTGAAATACATCCCCAAACAACAACGCCAACACAAGGGTAGCAAGAGACACCCTTGAGGAGAAATGAAAGTGCTTCTCTAAGCACACTACAAGGAGGAAATTCAAGTGCTTCTTCAAGCACTTGCACATCAAATGAAGGAGGTAAGAATTCATAAATTTAAGTGACATTTATGATGAAGGTATGAAATCTTTGTTTGCTTTATATTGTCATGTTGATAACCCTATTCATTTCGAAGATGCAATTAAGGATAAGAAATGGATAGAAGCTATGGATGAGGAGATCAATGCCATAGAAAGAAACAAGACATGGGATTTAGTTGAATTACCAAAAGGAAAAGAAGTCATTGGAGTCAAATGGGTTTACAAGACCAAGAGTAATGCTAAAGACAAAATAGAAAGACACAAGGCAAGACTTGTTGTCAAAGTATATAAGCTGCAGTATGGGAGAGACTATGAGGAAACTTTTGCAACGGTTGCTAGAATGGAAACCGTGAGAGCAGTGCTATCCATAGCAGCACAAAACAATTGGAAAGTTTACCAAATGGGCGTGAAGTCAGCATTCCTAAATGGAGTGTTAATGGAAGAGGTTTACATTGAACAACCTCTAGGCTATGAAAAGAAAGGCCAAAAGCACAAAGTGTGCAGATTGAAGAAAGCTTTTTATGGGCTGAAGCAAGCACCAAGAGCGTGGTACAGTAGGATAGATTCCTATCTACCAGAAAATGAATTTGAAAAGTGTGAGGGAGAACCCACCTTCTACATCAAAAAAAAGATGGTAAAATTCTAATTGTTGTGTTATATGTTGATGATGTTATTTTCACAGGTAATGATGATTATCTTATTGAAAATTTCAAAACAGTCATGAAAGAAGAATTTGAAATGATTTACATGGGTTTGCTGAGATACTTTTTAGGAATAGAAGTAGAACAAAGTGGAAATGAGATTTTTATCTGACAAGCGAAATATGTTAATGAAGTGCTGGATAGATTTAATATGCAGGACAACAAAGCAACAATCACTCCCACAGTGATGGGATTAAAACTCAGCAAAGAGAACATCAGCAAGGATTTTGATCCTACGTTGTATAAGAGCATAGTTGGCAGCCTCATGTATTTGATTGCAACTAGGCAGGATATAATGTATGTTGTTAGTTTAATTTCCAGATTCATGGAGAGGCCAAAAGAAGCACATTGGCAGGCAGCAAAAAGGATTCTGATGTATGTTAAAGGTACTAAAAGGTTTGGCATTTTATATACTACTTCAAAATGTTCAGATTTAATTGGATACACTGATAGTGATTGCGCTGGAAGTGTAGATGATCACAAAAGCACATCCGGTTATGTTTTTCACATGGGTTCAGGAGCTATTTCATGGGCTTCTAAAAAACAGCCTATTGTAGCATTGTCTACCGTAGAGGCAGAATATGTGGCAGCTACAGCAGCAGCATGTCAAGTAGTTTAGATGAGAAGGATGTTAAGGAGTTTATGCCAAGAGCAAACAAAAAGAACTGTGATTTTTTGTGACAATAGCTCAACTATTATATTATCTAAGAATGTTGTGTTTCATAAGAGAACAAAGCACATTGACACAAGGTTTCATTACATCAGGGAATTGGTAAACAATGGAGAAATCGTTTTACAACATTGCAGAACTCAAGAGCAGGTTGTAGACATTCTGACTAAGCCATTGGGCCAGAAAAGTTTTGAATTTTTTAGGAAATGTCTGGGTATGACTGATAACCCAGTAGTTGAAATTAAAAGGGGAGTGTTCAAGTATTAATTCCAACTGCAATGACTGTAAACCTTTTGCCAAACCACCTATTTTTATCGCACCACCTTTTCACGGATTTTGGTATTCTCCGGAGGGGCAACGATACAGTACGCCAGTCGACGCGTGTTCTCAAGCATTTTTGAAAACCACTTTTTTTTCGGAACATAAATCTCGTTTGGATTGATCGTGCGTTAGTCGTTCGATTGAAAGCTTGGCCGTCCACCGTCGATTAAAGCCAAAGCTGCATTCAGGCCTGCAGCAAATGACATTATGTGGAGTGAAAGTCTTCAGATTTTGACCACTAGTTCTCCACGTAAAATAATTAATGGAATTTACTACATTTGTAGATTGTCGGTAAATGTTGGTAGAAGTTTTAATTTTAATAATTTTTTTTTTTACTTACGGAAGTATGGCATAGTAAACGCATGTAAGTTTTTTTTATTGTTGTATATGTAATGTAATGTTTTTTTTGAGTTGTTCATGGAGAGAACAATGAAAGAAAAAGAGGCGTAGTAGCGTCGATAAAAATGTTTTTATGCATAGCAATGCAGAGTTAGTATTGTTGGTTGAATATGGAATGAAATATGTGAGACGTAGCAACGCGAGTTCATATGTGAGATAATTTATTTTGTAATGTTTTTTTTTTAATTGAAAGGTAATGTAACGCAGCAGCGTGAAAGAAGAAATAAAATTTTTACTCAGAAACAAAGTAATTTTTTAGGAAAGACAGTGAAATATTTTTTTGTATGGAACTGGAAGTTCTTGGTGAATCCCTCTGATTAAGAGGAAGACCCTTTTGTAACAGTTTGTTTTATTAATGAATACAATGTTTTTATGTGTATGAGAAACTCTGTCTGCTTAGAAAACTATTTTAACTTCCCTGTGTTAAGATCCTGTGGTAAAACATAGCATTGTTCTTTGTTCAGATTTTTGTTTGGAATTACCAGAAATTTCCAACATGGTGTATGGATGAGCTTATACTTATGATGGAATCTGGCTCGATCATTATTGCAGTTTATTACAATTTGAACCCTACAGAGATGTGGTCGAATCCTTTGAACGGCATGAATGGTATATACGTTGAAGCCCTGTGGTTGCTCGAAGAGGAAAAAAAAACATTTGACCCGCAAAATCATGAAGAGAGGCCGTGATACGAGTCCTCCACCATTGAAAAATGGAAAAAGACTCTGATTGAAGTTACAGAGGAGAGAGAGTTTCAAGCTGGATACATATGATGGGTTAGACCTCCACCTGCAACTACCTCTATTCGTTTCCGCTTTCCATTAATGTGTTGAAATGAGTGGTATTTCACACTTTATTTATTTAGAAATTTCTTACTCGTATTTGATTGAATATTTTTTCCAGTAACGAGGGGAAGCTTTTTGACATGATAGTGCAAGAAGTTGTTAAATACAAAAGGAAAGGACACCGAGGCAAAAAAATTCTTAACAATGTCAGAAGAATATCCAAACGCCATTGGCAGATAGTCTAGTTGTTTAACCCAAAAAAACCAAAAAAACAAATTTTTTTGTGATTGATGGAAGAGGTTTTATGCTATTTAAATTGTTAACAATGTCAAAAGAATATCCAAATGCCATGTGCAGACAGTCCAGTTGTTTAACCCAAAAGAAACTAGAAAACAATTTCTTTTGTGATTGATGGAAGAGCTTTTATGCTATTAAAAGAATACAACTTTGATGGTTTTTTGTGGTTCTCCTAACATACTCGGTTAGACAAGGTGCCTTCCAGTTTCCCATTCATGTTTTTAATGGAAAACATGTTGGGTTTCCAATTTCTTAATCTTCTGATTATTAATAAAAAGAGTTCATTATGTTAATAATTTCCTTGAATATTCCGTGGCTTATTTCTTTCCTTAGTCTCAACATTTTCCTCACATGTTTCTTTGAGTTGATTGAGTGGTTTTTCATTATATTTTTTTTATTCATTTAGCCGCTAATATAGTGAGGTGTTATTTTTAATTTCAGTTGCTTTTAATATATATATATATATATATATAATATATATATATTTTTTTTTTTTTAGGTTTTTTGTCCTTTCACTTTATGAATAATTTCAGTTGATATATATATATTAGGTTTCTGCACTCTAACTAACAGTTAAATATTTTAATTAATATAGACATTTCTCAACCATTTAATTGGTATAGCTATACTATTACTATATTTAAAACTAATAAAATATTACTCTGGTCAATAATGATATTTTTGTACAACGTGCAAGAAATGATCAACTTTTAGCATAGTTACCAAGTTCGGCCGTACCGGCAAAAAAAATTCGGAAATTTGCTGATTCGGTTCGGTATAGCGAATAATTCGTTAGTTTCCAATTCAGTACGGGTCAGCGTTGAATGATTTTGGTCAAAGATTTCTATCATTTATATCCAACGTCCACTGTGCTGTGTAGAACAATGAAGCGCGGGCTTGGTGTAACCATGGATTGGAACGTTGACAAATCGCTGCTTAATAAAATCATAGAGTAAGTAAATCGAGTTTGGAAATTTGAGAATTGAAAAATAATGGAGTGATCTTTAATGATAGAGTAAGTAAATTGAGTTTGGAAATTTGAGAATTGAAAAATAATGCAGCGATCTTTAATCTATTTTTTTTTTTTTAATTTTTATAATATTTTTATACGAGTTACTTTTTTATACCAAGATTAACCAGAAAACTAGAAAAAAATATAAACAATAATTTTATAAAAACAATAATTCTTATATTATAAAAAAAGACAATTTCTATTAAATTTCTCTATAAAATGCTAAATATTGTTAACAATTTAGTTAGAAAATTGATTATTTTAATTTAGTTTGCAATAATAATTAATTTGATGCATTTTGATCTTCATTATTTCTAAGCCGTTTTAGAGAAGGTAGTTTGATTGCAGTTTCAACAATTGTCTTTTCCCCAACTTCCCTCTCAGAAGTTGCCATCATTTCAAGAAGTATTTCTTACCTAAATATATTTTAAAGCACATAATAATGAGTAATAATACTATTCAATTTTTAAAACAGTTAGCAATGTCATACTTAGTTTTGTCTTTTACCACAGTGAAAAATCAAATATTTACATTCTCCGGGGACATCACATCTCCCCCTCCTGAGATTGGACATCGTCCCGATGTCTGATGTTCATAAACAGCTCTTGGTAAGCCTTTTTCATGAGCTCTTCATCTTCCCAAGTGGCCTCATCAGGCCCATAGTGCTCCCACTGCACTTTAACTTGGGTAAGATCTCGCTTCCGCAACTGTACTTCTCTCCGGCCGAGGATGCTCAACGACTCGACCAAGACCTGTCCTTCCAGTTCGACCTGCAACCAGCAATATTCCAAATCACTTTCTTTTAAAATAAACTTTTAACCGGATCTACTGGAATTAATCCTCACCTGTATGTCCTACCATTTGATCACATGTTTAGGGTCATAAATGTATTTTTTGAGTACAGAGACATGGAACACATTGTGGACCCGGATGTGACTTGGCAGGGCGAGCTGGTAAGCCACTGGCCCAATTCTTGCAAAAACCTAGAATGGTCCACAATATCGGGGTGCCAACTTGGCACACCTGCTCCATTGTAGTGTACTCTTTCTGGCTTGGATCCTCACATAAACATGGTCACTGACTTGGTATTCTTTGAACCTCCTCTTCCGGTCAGCGAAGCTATTTTGCCTATCCTAAGCAACCTTTAAATTAATGCGTACCCTTTTCATCATATCCTCCATTTCCTTGAGCATTTCCGAGCCTAACCTTAATTTGTCTTCAGGTCCACCCCAGCTTGAGGGTGTGCGGCATTTCCACCCATACAGGACCTCAAAGGGACTCATTTGCAGCGACGTGTGATACCCGTTATTGTACGCAAATTCAACTAAGTGAAAATACTCCTCCCATTGTGTCGGTTACTGCATTACATAGGCTCTTAACATGTCCTCTACCACCTGGTTCACTCGCTCTGTTTGTCTGTCGGTCTGGGGGTGGTATGCTGTATTGAAATTCAGCTGTGTCTCCAACTCTGCAAATAATGTCTTCCAGAAGGCTGACGTGAATTTCACGTCACGTTCTGAAATTATCATTTTCGGGAGTCCATGCAATTTAAACACATTCTGCATGAAGATATGGGCAATCTGTACAACCGTGTAAGTGGATTGCACAGGTATAAAATGTGCTGCTTTACTCAACTTGTCTACCACCATCATAATAAAATCGTTATCTTTATTTGTCCTAGGTAGCCCTGTTATGAAATCCATAGAAATAGTTTCCCATTTCCATTCCAGAATGGGTAAGGGTTGTAATAACCCTGCTAGATGCTGGTGCTCCGCTTTGATTTGTTGGCACTCTAAACACCGTGCTAAATACTCTGCTACATTATTCTTCATACCTGGCCAATAGTACTTTTTTCGAAGCGCAGTGATCATTTTCTGAAATCCTGGGTGTCCAACGTAATGGCTGATGTGAAATTCATCCAAAATCAGATTTTTAAGACTGCTTTGACTAGGTACATATAACCTATTTTATAATACAACATTCTAGCATTATCCACCTCATATCCTTGCTGGTTCTTCTGGCTGGTAGGTTGTTGTACTTGCTATTTTATTTTCTGGTATTCAGCATCTTTTTCTGTTGTCCTTTTTATTATTTCCTCAAAAGGTGTCTTCCATCCACTAAAGGAAATTTCATACAAACATTGTACCTTCCGACTTAAGGCGTCAGCTGCCCAATTTTCTCTCCCTTTCAAGTGTTTAGTATCGAAGTCAAACCCACTTAAGAAATCTGCCCAACGTGCTTGCCTCACGTTTAAAGTGGGCTGGCTGAAATAATTGATTAGACTGTGGTGGTCTGTCAGTAATAAAAATTTCCTCCCCATAAGATAATGTCGCCACATATTCAAAGTATGTATGACGACTGCCAACTCTAAATCATAAGCAGAATACTTCTGCTCATGCTCCTTTAATTTCCTTGATTCATACGCAATTACTTTTCCTTCTTGCATCAACACACCTCCCACACCTTCCTTGCTTGCATCAGTGCACACCACATAGTCCTTATTAGGATCAACTATACTCAAAATGGGTGCTATGGTGAGCAGATGCTTAAGGTGTTCAAAGCTTTTTTGACATTCTGGGGTCCATTTGAATGCTCTTCCCTTTTTCTGTAAGGAGGTGATAGGATACGCCACTCTTGAGAAACCTTCCACAAATCCTCTGTAATAACCGGCTAATCCCATAAAGTACCTGATGTCTGCCACATCCTTTGGTACAGGCCATTCCATTATGGTCCTTATCTTTTCAAGGTCCACCGCGATCCCTTCTTTCGTGATTATATCGCCTAAATACTGTATTTCTTCCTTGAAGAAATCACACTTGCTGAACTTAGCATACAACTAGTGTTCTCGGAGGTTTTGTAGCACCAATCTGAGGTGCTCCTTGTGCTCCTCCTTAGTGCGGGAGTATAACAGTATATCATCGATGAATATCAATACAAATCTGTCCAAATATCGATGAAATACGCTGTTGATTAAGCACATGAAAGTTGCAGGGGCATTGGTTAACCCGAAGGGTAGCACCACAAACTCGTAATGCCCATACCTTGTTCTAAAAGCTGTTTTAGCTATGTCCTCCTCCTTAATCCTGATTTGGTGGTAACCCGATCGCAAATCGATCTTGGAAAACACTGTTGCACCCTTCACTTGATCGAAAAGTTTGTCAATTCGAGATAAAGGATATTTGTTTTTTATTGTCAGCTTGTTCAGCTGACGATAATCGATACACATGCGGAGGGTTCCATCTTTTTCCTTGATGAATAACACTGGGGCTCCCCATGGGGATACACTGGGACGAATATAGTTTTTGTCCAATATTTCTTGTAGCTGCATTTTTAACTCTGTCAGCCCAGGTACACTCATTCTATAGGGTGCTCGACATGCCGGTGCTGCGCCGGGTATCAATTCAATGGTAAAGTCTATATCCCTCTTAGGCAGTAATCCGGGAATCTCTTCCGGAAACACATCGAAAAATTCTTGTATTACAAGGATGTTATCCAGTGTGGCTATTTTATCCTTTGAATCAGCATAACCCACTTGGATGGCATAAATCTGACACCCCTTCTTGATGCATTTTGCTAACTGGGATGCAGTTATTGGCCGGACCTACATGGACTGCTTAATTCCATGCATCTCTTGCCTTTCTCCAAAGTAATCCCTGTAATAAATAGTCTTTGTTTTGCAGTTTACCAACGACCAGTGCTTTTCTAACCAGTCCATACCGATCAAAACATCATATGAACCAAGGGGAAGCACGTTTAAATATGCCACTATTGGCTGCCCTGCTATTGTTAAAGGGAAATTATTGACTTTTGCTAGCACTCGCCTCCTGGCCCCTGTAGCCAACTCTACTAGCCACGAACTCTTGAATTTAACAGGTTGCAATTTACAATGTTCTACTACCTTTGGAATAATATAACTTAATGTGGCTCCAGGGTCAATTAAAACAACCATAACAAGATTTGAAAATTTACCTTCAAATTCCACCATGGTCGGCTGGTACTCCGCCTGACGATCGTCCAGGGCTGCATTAATCCTTGGTATACTGCGTCCCATATCGCCAACTATTGATGCTTCATGGATTTGGGATAACTGATCAGTTCCTTTTCGCTGCAGACAATTTTTGACATAGTGAGGCCCTCCACATCCCCAACACTGTACTGGGGGTCTTGCTCTCCCATCATTGTCCAATTTTGTAGGCTACTCGCTGACTCTGGACTCACTGATTGGCTTGGATTTGAACGAGCCTCTCTGCATAGTTTTGTTGTTCTGCCCTTTACCAATTCCCTTGCTTCTACCACTGCGATTCCTTTACTGTTTCCAGCTGACTTATTTGCCTCTTTTTTCATTCCATCTTTTACCTGAAGCTTCTCCTTTCTGTTTATTCTGCTGGTAGCAGATTCTGGCTTTACAGATAGCTTTTTCCATCATCCTTGGATTGTCAAACTCAATCCTTTCCCGCATATATAAGGGTAATCTATTAAAAAATCTTTGCACCTTAGCTTTCTCTTCTCTAATATAAGGCACATAGCGAAGTAAAGAAGTAAAAAGGGTGATACATTCGTCCATGGTCTGTTGCCCCAACCGCAAGTTGCAGAATTCCCTTGCCTTTTCATCGTAGAAACGCTCAGTCAAGTATCTCTCTTTGAAGTACCTTTGAAATTTCTCCCAAGTTATGGTCTGTTCGCTTACCCCTTTTACGATTTTGATTTATTCCCACCACAGGGTTGCTTTTCCTTGTAATTGGAAGATGGGTAATCGTGCCTTCAGGTTTTGATCGTATTCATATAGCTGGAAGTATTTGTTCATGTTTATTAACCATGTCTCAGCTACTTCCTCCTATTCCCCGTCAAAGTGCAGAGGTTTAATCTTGAGAAATTCTAACTGCAACTCTATCCGTTGCCTTTTGGAGGTCTGTTGCTCAGATGCATTATCAGATCGTTCCTCCCTCTCCTCTGACCCTTCAAGTTTTGCATGATGGTTCTGCTCTTCTGACGTCCTCTGCTGTTCCGCACTGGGATTAGCTGGTGGTTGCTTATGTCTGTCAGATAGACTTTTCAGGATCCTTTCCTGTTCCATCGTCAATCGTGCATTATCTTCTTGTAATCGAACCATTTCATTTTTCAGTTCCTGTACTGTCTCTAATATTGCAAGGTTCGTGTTGCGTGTCTCCTCTCGGTAGTCGGTTCCTCCTATGCTAAACACCTGGCTTGCTCCGTATCCATTCTCTACTCCAACATGTGATCTGGCATGGCATCGTACCCTCGGCTGCCGAGCTTCTCGGTCCTCGCTCATCTCCAATAGTGAGGATTATCAGATCTGGATCTGAGGGTGGAGATTTACCTGAGGGTTTTGTGTACAACGTTTACGTCGACTCGAAACCTCATGCTGTCCATTTGCCTTGGCGCCAGTTCCAGTTTGGCTTCGCCTCTCTTCACACCGGGGTGCACCCGTAAACTGTCCATCCGAGACTCTGCTTTGCTGCTTAGGAAATAACTAGCCTGCTCATCCAGAATTCTGTATACAAGTGAAGTTATTCATTTGTTTTCAGTTTATGTTGATTCCTTTTCTCCTTACAGGGTTGTATAGCCAAGTTTGTGACTGTTAATATTCTTTTTTATCGGATGTGTGAAGGAGGTCGCTACAGTTGAAGTGCTTCCTGCTATGGAGAATGATAAGGCCTTCAGAACTTCATTATCCCGCGTCGCTCACTAGGAAAGTTTCCATACCTTGAATGCATGTTTTCTTGATAAAGGTCAAAGGTATTATTGCTTGTTAGCTGCCGCTCCAGGGTTTATATATATATTTTATTTTTCTTGCTTTCAGATTTAAAGGTGTTGGCCAGAGTACCCAGAATAGGGTACCTTTGGAACTTTCTCAGAGATTAAATGGGCTTGTTGACCCCGAACAACCATGGCCAAGGCTTGGCACAGCCTCAGGCTTTAACGCCTTCGGCTAGCTCCATTTGGGTTATAATGATTGTAAATAGTTTGTTTTGACTCGTAGGTTGTTCAAAGGGATACCCAAGTAACCTGGATTCCCGAATTCACTGGTTAGAATATAGTTTTATTCCAGATTTAATGTAAAGGTCTTTGGAGTCCAAAGTAAATATTTGACTATTATACAATGAGTAGAGCCGAGCTCTTTACGGCTTCTGCTCAGTTTTCTTTCTATAAAACTGTAATATTCGCCCGATATTAAAATACCTTTGTGTGCTTATATTTAAATTCGTATATTGAATTTTCAACTCTTGTGGGAATGTTTTAATATTATAGCCCTAAGCATGATGCTGAGAGCCTTGGCTCCATTCACACAGGAGTTAAAAGTATGTCCCACTTGATGATTCTGAAAGTTTGTTGCATATTTAATTGAATATACTATCGCTATATCTATTACAATGTGGTTGTTTTTCATTTGTTTATGGTTGAATTGCTCCTACGTCTCTAGATATAAACTTTACTTGCTCTATTCTATTTTTCAAAAGCATTCATTCCTCGAGCTTCTTAGTGTTTCTTGTTGTTTGAGAATTCCTGCTACTGTAAGGTAAAAACGTTCTTTTTTTGTCTTCAGTTAATTCTATGGAATTTATGTCGATGTTGCTGTGGTTTTTCCTTTTTCCAAATTATGACGGTTTTCTAACAGTTTTGTGATTCCAGCGTTGGCCTATATCATGCCACAACTTGCGAGTTCTACCATGTTGATTCCTAATTTTCTTATTCTGCTCTATATGCAAATCGAAGAGCCCAGAGATTACCCTTCCCGTTACAGGCTTCCCGATAGCTCTCGTATTATAGTTTGTTTGTTTTTTTTTTTTTTTTTCGTTTCTTCCGGTAAGTAACACCATGTATATCCCCAAGTCCGGATAATTTTCACAGTCTCTTGTTTCATGACTGTCTGGTTTACTGACACCAGGATTACCAGCCCTGGAGATAACTCTTTTGTTTACTGTGAATCACAAATCCTATGGGCGCTTTCTTTAACCCTCTGTTGCAATTATATAGGTCTATCCTTTGTTTGTGTTTTTTTTTAAAACAAATATACCGCACCATAGTTCTTTGTATCCAAAATTCGATACACAAAAAACAGTAAAAGGGTCAAGTTCTCCTTAATAGCCATCCACTGTTCACAACTGTAATTTTCCATTTGGCAATTAACAATATGGAATACATAAAAATAGTAAGAAGTTCGAGTTTCCTTAATAAACATCCACTGTTCACAACTGTAATTTTTCCATTTGCCAATTAATAACATGAAATACATGGTAATTATTGAGACAAATTTCACCAGAGGCTTCTTTACTTACCTGGACCTCCCAAGTTGTAAATGCTCCATGGAAATTCACCTGGAATCTTTGTTTCCTCTTGACCACCCAACCATGAGATTCATTTTCAAGACCAGAATCTCCCCCCTAGCTCTCTTGCAGGCCCACAGCCCTCAGCAAGACGCACGCACCTCGTGCTTGGCTATCTGGTCCTCGCCAGACTTAGCCAGTTTTTTTTTTCTCTGCCTGTCCCTACAACGCAGATTTTCTGCCTCCCTACCCTCTTTTCTCTGGAAGTATTTCTAGTTAGGGAAGGTAGTTCGATTGCAGTTTCAATAACTGTCTTTTCCCCAACTTCCCTCTCAGAAGTTGCCAGCATTTCAAGAAGTATTTCTCACCTAAATATATTTTAAAGCACATAATAATGAGTAATAATACTATTCAATTTTTAAAATAGTTAACAATGTCATACTTAGTTCTATCTTTTACCACAGTGAAAAATCAAATATTTATATTCTCCAGGGACATCACACATCCTAATGTGTTTTAATACTTTGACTTGTCATGAATTAATATAGTTTTACAGCGTGTTACTACTCTTGGTTTAGGGGCAACAACCTCCATATTTCATACCCATGTTTTTTTGAAATCATAATAAAAAATATATTTTGTTGTGTTATCCCCCTGAAAATTTCACATGTAATTTTTACTGTACAATCACTTTGTTTTGGCCCTGTTCTCACTGTGCATAAATTTTCTGGAGTTTTTAACCCTGTTTTAATCGCGCAAGTCAAATTGTGTGAATTAATGTCCGCCCTGTTGTCTTAAAGAGGCCCCTTTGCCTCAACTTTCAGGTTTATTATGATGATTTATGAGGGTTAGTTTATTAAAATGTTTTAGGTTTAAATGTTAGGGGAAGGATGAATCAAAACATTAGTTTCTTATTTTTTTTAGATTTAAATTTTATGAAAAGAAGTTGTAGGTGAAAATAATTTATTTTGTGAAGTAGCAAAAACATTCGACACATTATTAGGTCATATAAAATTTGACGGTTGAGTATATCACCTCAACATTAAAAAAAAAAATTACGACAAACGAGTGAAAAATGGATAGAGGTAAATATTTATTTTATTATTATCAATTGTACTTTAATTTTTTTCCATGAGAATTTTATGGCAATGTGAATAAAAAGAATTTGAATTGTTGAAATTGTAATTTCAAACTGCAGCGTAGTTTTTTGCAAAACCCGCAGACTTCCCCGCACCGCTTTTTTTGAATGCTGGTATTTCTCGAGGAGGCAGTGAGCATGTGCACCGGCTGACATGTGGCCACGACAACTTTTCAAAAACCACCATTCCCCGACGCATAAAGTTTAGCAAGGAAGGGCCTTGCAATATTTTCAACAGCCGTCCGATTTTTGAGGGCAAGATCAACGGTTATTTGTTGTTTTGTTTTCGGAAGGACCTTCGTATGACTAACAAGGTCGTAAAAGAAATTAATTTACCGATATGTGATGTAATTAATAAATGTACTTCAGTTGGTAAATGTAGGTAAGTCTTTAATTTTATTATTTTCAATTAACAGAGTATGGAACAAGAAAAAAGAAATATCATTAGCTTTTGTTTTTGTGGTTGATAAGTAAAAAAAAAATATAGAAGCGCATGTGTAATGAAAAAAACTCACCGCAGCGAATGAAACGTGAAGATTTTCTTTTACAACAGTAAATGTAAGTATTTTTTTGAGTGAATGTAATACCCAGCAGCGTGTGAATGAAGAAATTTTTTTACACAGCAGTGTAAAAATATTTGTAGCAAAGATAGATTTATTTATTTATTTATTTTTTTTTTTTTTTCAGCAGAGACAGTGAAGGATTTTTTTGTGTGTGTGGAATTGAAGTGTTTTTGGAGAATCCCTCTATGAGAGGAAGTAATTTTGTAACAGTTGGCTTTTTTTATTAATGAATACAAGTTTTTATTGTGCATATGAAACACTCTGTTGTTCAACAAACAATTTTTAGTTTCCTGGGATAAACAGAGCATCATTCTCTCTTCCGTTTTTGTTTGGAATTATCACAAATTCCCAACATGGTATCGGAGCTCATCCAGGATCTTTAAAGGTGTCAAAGAAGATGAAGGAAGGATTTTTTGTTGCAGCAGCTTCTCCAGCAGAGTGAAGACTCAGTCAAGAAAGATTCAAAGGTATTTTTCAAGTTTTTTTTTTTGTTTCTGTTGAGGACAGTCAGTGATTTTTAAATAAATAGTCAAGTATTTTGAAGCATAGTTAAGAGTGCAAGAATGAGAAAAGCTATGACTATTGGGAAATAGCTATGAGAGCTTTGTTTGCCTCACAAGACTTATGGGAATTTGTTGAGGATGGTTTTGAACAACCAACAGATGAAGATGAGTTTAATAACTTGACTCAAGCAGAGAAAGAACTGTGGAAGAGCTATAAGAAGAAGGATTCTAAAGCCCTCTACTTCTTGTATCAAGCAGTGCATGAGAGTGTGTTTCCAAGGATAGCAGTAGCTAAGGCATCCAAAGAAGCATGACAAAATCTCAAGATAGCCTATGAGAAAGTGAAGACATCAAAACTACAGTTGCTGAGGAGAGATTTTGAGAATCTCTGCATGAAGGAGTCAAATAATAATGATTCATTCTTAATACATGTGTTTGGTCTAGTCACACAGATAAGGTCTCATGGAGATATTCTTGAAGAAAGGAGGATTGTGGAAAAATTATTGAGGATCCTACCCTCAAGGTTCGATGTGATTATCACCACCATAGAAGAGACAGAGGATCTCACAAACTTCTCAGTTGATGAACTACATGCATCACTGATAACACATGAGCAGACATTGAGTAGAAATGAAAACTCATCTCTAGAGCATGCTTTTAAGACCCAGATGTCCTTTGGAAAAGGAAGAGGTCAAGGCAGAGGAAACAAGAGAAGAAGAGGCAGGAGCTAAAACAGAGGTGGAAGAAACAGTCCAACAAATGCTGAAGGAAGAGGTAGCAATCCAAATCAGAACCAAGGCCAAGGCAACAGCCAACAAAGTGGACAACATTATGCTCAAGGACAAAGGTATGATAAATCCAATGTCCAATGTCACTATTGTAAAAAATATGGGCATTATGTAAATGAATGTAGGAAGAAGTAGCATGATATGAATAATAGATCTAGTGCAAATTTCACTAGAGAAAATATCAGCCAAGATAATTTGTTTTTAGCATATGATATGGCTGAAGCAAAGAGTGATGATGTATGGTTTCTAGACTCCGGTTGCAGTAACCATATGACAGGAAACATAGCCCTATTTTCTAAGTTAGATCAGAGTGTGAAGTCACAAGTCACACTCGGGACTGATAGTAAAGTTTATGTTATGGGAAAAGGAGAAGTAAAAGTCTTAACAAGGAAAGGTGAAAAGAAAACCATAACAGATGTCTATTATGTTCCTGGAATGAAATGTAAGCTCTTGAGTATTGGACAAGTTGTTCAAAAGGGGTACAATGTTTTCTTTGAGAATGATGTGTGCACCATCATGGATAGAAAACCCATCAAACGATGTATTGCTGAAGTGAAGATGACAAGGAACAAGATGTTCCTTTTCAGAATGAAAACAGATTTAAAAGATGGAGAAGAAATAGTAGCAGTGGCGCAAGAGGCTTTCCAAAGCGAACCAAAAGATGGAAATTGGTTGTGGCACTTGAGATTTGGACATCTCAACTTTGGAGATCTTAACTTGTTGCATAGAAAAGGAATGGTAAGAGGATTACCATTGATAGAGAAACCAAACAGCGTTTGTGAAGGTTTTATCTTGGGAAAACAACACAGAGAAATTTTTTTATCAGGGAAAATCATAAGGGAAAAAGCACCCTTAGAAATTGTCCACTTAGATTTATGTGGACCGATGCAAACTCCATCACTTGCAAGCAGCCACTATTTTCTAATATTTATTGATGATTTTACCACAAAAACTTGGGTTTATTTCTTAAAAAACAAAAGTGAAGTGTTTGAAAAATTTCGCAATTTCAAAGCACTTGTAGAAAACCAAAGTGGGCTGCATATCAAAGTTTTAAGAACGGATAGAGGAGGTGAGTATATCTCCAAATAATTTCTACGTTTTTATAGAGAAAATGGAATTCATAAGCAATTTACCACTAGGTACACTCCGGAGCAAAATGGAGTTGCCGAAAGGAAGAATATGACGATCATGGATATGGCGAGGAGTATGTTAAAGACAAAGCATTTGCCAAATGATTATTGGGCTGAAGCTGTACACTCTGTAGCGTATATTTTGAATAGATGCCCTACAAAAGCAGTCATGAACAGTGTGCCGGAAGAAGCATGGAGTGGGACAAAGCAAGGAGTCACCCTTGAGGAGAAATGAAAGTGCTTCTACAAGCACATCACAAGGAGGAAATTCAAGTGCTTTTTCAAGCACTTGTACACCAAATGAAAGAGGTAAGACGTTCAGAAATTTAAGTGATATTTATGAACAAGAGGCAACAAATGAAGGTATGAATTCTTTGTTTGCTTTGTATTTTCATGTTGATGACCCTGTTCATTTCGAAGAAGAAATTAAGGATAGGAAATGGATAGAATCTATGGATGAGGAGATCAATGGCATAGAAAGAAACAAGACATGGGATTTAGTTGAACTACCAAAAGGAAAAGAAGTCATTGGAGTTAAATGGGTCTACAAAACCAAGAGTAATGCTGAAGGCAAAATAGAAAGACACAAGACAAGACTTGTTGTCAAAGGATATAAGCAGCAATATGGGAGAGACTATGAGGAAACTTTTGCACAGGTTGCTAGAGTAGTGCTGTCCATAGCAGCACAAAACAAGTGGAAAGTTTACCAAATGGACGTGAAGTCAGCATTCCTAAATGGAGTGTTAATGGAAGAGGTTTACATTGGACAACCTCTAGGCTATGAAAAGAAAGGCCAAGAGCACAAAGTGTGCAGATTGAAGAAATCTTTTTATGGGCTAAAGCAAGCACCAAGAGTGTGGTACAGTAGGATAGATTCCTATCTACTAGAAAATGGATTTGAAAAGTGTGAGGGAAAACCCACTCTCTACATCAAAGAAAATGATGGTAAAATACTAATTGTTGTGTTATATGTTGATGATGTTATTTTCATAGGTAATGATGATTGTCTTATTGAAAACTTCAAAACAATCATGAAAGAAGAATTTGAAGTGACTGGCATGGGTTTGTTGAGATACTTCTTAGGAATAGAAGTAGAACAAAATGGAAATGGGATTTTTATCTCACACGCAAAATATGTTAATGAAGTATTGGAAATATTTAATATGCAGGAGAGCAAAGCAGCAATCACTCTCACAGTGTTGGGATTAAAACTTAGCAAAGAGGACAACAACAAGGATTTTGATTCTAATTTGTACAAGAGCATAGTTGGTAGCCTCATGTATTTGACTGCAATTAGGCGGGACATAATACATGTTGTTAGTTTAATTTCCAGATTCATGGAGAGGCCAAAAGAAGCACATTGGCAGGGAGCAAAAAGAATTCTGAGGTATGTTAAAGGTACTAAAAGGTTTGGCATTTTATATACTACTTCAGAATGTTTAGATTTAATTGGATACACTGATAGTGATTGGCCTGGAAGTGTAGATGATCGGGAAAGCACATCCGGTTATGTTTTTCACATGGGTTCAGGAGCTAATTCACGGGCTTCTAAAAAAAAACCTATTGTAGCATTGTCTACAACAGAGGCAGAATATGTGGCAGCTACAGCAGCAGCATGTCAAGCAATTTGGATGAGAATGATGTTAACGAGTTTATGCCAAGAGCAAACAAAAGGAACTGTGATTTTTTGTAATAATAGCTTAGCTATTTCATTATCCAAAAATTCTATGTTTCATAAGAGAACGAAACACATTGACACAAAGTTTCATTAGATCAGGGAATTGGTGAACAATGGAGAAATTGTTTTAAAACATTGCAGGACTCAAGCGCAGGTTGCAGACATTCTGACAAAGCCATTGGGATAGAAAAGTTTTGAATTTTTGAGGAAATGTCTGGGTATGACTGATAACCCAGCGGTTGAAATTAAAGGGGAGTGTTGAAATTGTAATTTCAAACTGCACCGTAGTTTTTTGCAAAACCGGCAGACTTCCGCGCACTGCTTTTTCCGAATGTTGGTATTTCTTGAGGAGGTAGCGAGCATGTACACCAGTTGATACGTGGCCACAACAACTTTTCAAAAACCATCATTCCCCAACACATAAAGTTCAGCAAGGAAGGGCCTTGCGATATTTTCAACAGCCGTCCGATTTTTGAGGGCAAGATCAACGGTTATGGCAGTAGGGCACATTTTTTGTTGTTTTGTTTTCGGAAGAACTTTTGTATGACTGACAAGGCCGTATGAGAAATTAATTTACCACCATGTAATGTAATTAATAAATGTACTTTAGTTGGTAAATGTAGGTAAGTCTTTAATTTTATTATTTTCAATTAACTGAGAATATGGAACAAGAAAAGAGAAATATCATTAGCTTTTGTTTTTGTTGTTGATAAGTTAAAAAAAAAGAAATATCATTAGCTTTTGTTTTTGTTGTTGATAAGTAAAAAAAAAAAATGTAGAAGCACATGTGTAATGAAAAAAAAACTTGCAGCTAATGAAACTTGAAGATTTTCTTTTACGCCAGTAAGTATTTTTTTAAGTGAATGTAATAAGTAGCAGCGTGTGAATGAAGAATTTTTTTTACACATGAGTGTAAAAATATTGGTCACACAGACACATAGTACTTGTTTCAGCAGAGACAATTAAATTTTTTTTGTGTGTGTGGAATTGAAGTGTTTTTGGAGAATCTCTCTGTGAGAGAAGAAATTTTGTAACAGTTGATTTTTTTTATTAATGAATACAAGTTTTTATTGTGTATAAGAAACACTTTGTTCTTCAGCAAACAATTTTTAGTTTCCTGGGATAAACATAACATCATTCTCTGTTCAGTTTTTGTTTGGAATTATCAGAAATTCCCAACATGAATAAGAGGTTTCTGATGTTTATTTGAGTATCTCGTGGGATAAATCCCCTCGGCCTAACGGTTGTAACCGAAGTTATTCAGGGTTGTGATATATCTGATCTCAGCTGAGGTAGGAGGACGCTGTAGAAGCTTATGCTGATGGATTCAAAAAGAATTATGGCAGAACCCCATGGCTGTTTTTGGAGGAAATAATTATTGGAAAATTTGTTTGAAGTCTTTGGGTACAGAGGATAAAATAGGAGTTGTGAAATCACTTGAGGAGTCTGGGTATATTTTCATAATCAGCCACCACATGTATCTCCGTCATGACCAGGTACCGGTTTTGATCATCAAACCTGTGGAAATTGCATAGTTTTAAGGTTTCCTTTTAGAATTTCAAAATTGTAGAATTTGCCAATGTTTCAAACTTACCTTCTTCTATACAGGTAGCAAAGGTTACGGAGAGCAGCATGCCTCCATTACACAATACTCATAGGGAAGATCTGGAAAAGATGGAGAAGCAGACGGCTGAAATATACGTAGAGGCCGAGAAAATGCTTCACAGAGAGCCATGGTTCAAACTTCAGGTTGGTGCTTTTGAATCTCATGGTAGAACCTTTAATGCAATTCAACTTTTGGGAACTCTCGTGGGATATGACAGAACCTACAGGTTACTCTGACTCCATGGAGACTGCACATATGATAACACATTCAGCCGAATCGTATTCAAGATCGTGGATCAGGGACACACAACAAAAGCTAAAATCCACCAGGGACTTCTCTGTTACTCATCACGGAAGAGCTTGAGATGAGGCACCAACAAAGAGTATTTATGCAAATATGGATAATTTATTATATATAAATGAATATGTACTTTGGGTCCTTGGTGTTCATGGTAAATTAGGTGCCACCATTACAGTCTTGAAGCTCAGCAAACACATTCCTGTCGATGGTGTTGTTTGAAAACATTACTCCAGGACCACCAGCCTGTCTAAATAATAAAAAATAATCCAGCCTGTCTTCTAATTTAGCAGAAACGTTCCGTTTAAAGTTTTCTTCAGCGAAAATGGGGTGATGCCGGGATGGAGATTGAAACATTTCTTGAGGTAATAGTGAATTCTGGTTTCTAATTTTTAGAGTTTTGTATTGATCATCATTTCGTTAAGTTTTTTCTGTTGATCTGTTCTACTGTAAATTTCTTTTATAGTGTTTCTACCTTGTTCGTGGATCGTTTTCACACAGGATTTACATATTTGAGTTATGATACAGAAACTTTATAGCTTGTTCTCAACTCTCTGCTTTATAAGTATTTTTTTTCCTTTGCTATAACTTTTGTATCATGTATACCTTTTCTTCTTCTTTAATTTAAACTTTATTTTGGTATTTTTTTCAACAAAATAGTCTTATTTTCGTTTTCTTTTGAACAAATTAGTCTTTTTCTTCCCTGTTTCCTCATTTTCATTGTTGCATTTGTCTGGTTCTTTTTCTGCATCTTCTCGTACTTGGTTAATTGATCGTTTTTGTCAGTGTCAATCTCTGTAACATAAAAAAATATTTTTTATTTTTTCATTTTTTTGTGGAGACCAGGGAAAATTTTAAAAACCCCTCTAAATTTATAAGTATAATAAATGGGCGAATCTCCATGGTATATAGGAAAAATGGAAGGCGATTTTATCATAATATAGATATAATATGTATATAGGGAATTTTTGCCGAATCTCTCACCAAACATGGCGATATTTTACTCATTATAAAATCTATAAGATCTTGGTATTACCGATGGGTTAATCGGAGCTTAAAAATTACTATTAGATTTATAAATTAATAAAATTATAGTTGTTTTTTTTATTTTTTTATTTTAACCAAGCTAAAATGTTTAACATACATTAAATTACAACATCTTTTACTCGGCATCAAATATTTTTTCACTATATGCTAGTTTGCATATCACGATATTTGATACCTCTTGGGGGTTAGTAGATCCAGAGTAAAAATGGATCTATGCTGGGTTAATTCCCGCATTTAAATAGGCTACATTTCAGTGAATACCATGGGTCAATACCATGTGCCATTTTGGTGAATACCATGGCTCAATACATGTGCCATTTTTATTTTTATTAATGCTAATATTAGGGTTAATAATGTTTTTTTTGCATGGTATTAATCACAATCTAGTCGATGGTATTTGTCCCATAGTATTTTTCCCATAGGTTTCACCTAAATATAACGCATTTTTTGTTCGTAAATATAAGGTGACTTATGGAGTAAATATAAAAAAAATGTTTTATTTGTTTACCATACGTCTCGTTTATTTATATTTTTATTAATTTACCATACCTCTTTTACAAATATGGTATTTGACCCATATGATTCACTTAAATAAAATAGAATGAGGGTTATGGAGTAAATATAAAAAAAATGTTTTATTTGTTTACCATACGTCTCGTTTATTTATATTTTTATTAATTCACCATACCGCTTTTATAAATATGGTATTTGGCCCATAGTATTCACTTAAATAAAACCTATTCTTGAAAATCGGCGAATGGATTCACTTAAATAAAACCTATTCTTGAAAATGGGCGAATGGAAGGTTCTAACTCCTAATTTCAAGGGCTAAATTTACCTTTTTTACCCTCTCCATTAATAAAAGGTGGGCTATTTGAGGTGATTTGTAAAAATGTACTATGATACAAAATATTCGCCCACTAAAAATTTAAAACCCCTTAATTTCGCCAAATGGCGAACATTCTCCCCTAAAAATTTCTATGGTGGAGACTGTTTTTTTGCTCTGAAAGTTATGGAAATTCCATTTATATTTTAAAAAAATTCCACAGGGATTTTTGTAAATACAAGTAAAAGTTTTCAAATTTTATAATTTTAGATGTCTCAAAAGTTTTTGATGGTGTTGAATCTATTTCCACCATCAAAAACATGATTCAAACGCTGCCTATACAAGATTTCTTTATTTTTTTTTTACTCAATTCCAAGCACTTTTAACAGTCCTGGCAATTCTTCAGCGTCCTTATACTACTCCCTTTCTTTTGAAATATTTTCAAAAATTTTGATGATTTTTTTCAATTTCTTTTTTTTTCTTTACTCTATCATAGTGATGCAACTTTTACATATTCATTTTTTTTTATCATCATACTTACACACTATCAGCGACTTATCAAGACATATCAGTTTAACCTCATTCTTGTATTTAACAACTTCCATAACTAAACTCTCTTGAAAATTTTATACTCTTATCAAAGTAGCCTTATTTTTAACTTCAACATCAATTTCAACATCACAAATTCAGCTTTACTGTCTTCAACATGTTCACCATTTTTCCCTTCAAAATTTTCAACAATTTTTTTCAATATTGAGAACAAGTACAGTCTTCATGCTTTGTATATGTTCGTATGCTTAGCAAGCTTTACTACAACTAATTCAATTATTTCTGCAAACTCAAAATCTTCTACTTTTTTATTACAACAATGGCTTTATTATCAATTTCAATGATATTTTTCTCAACTGGCTTTATTATCAATTTCAATGATATGATTGTTGCTGGCCCCATTTCCCTATATTCCATGTTCACAACATTCCAAGTTTCTTTTGACCTAATTGCTAATGTAATTTTGGGAATTTTTTTCTCACAGAAACTTTGTTGAATGATAAAAAATGTTATTGCATCAACTTTCTTATTTGTTACAAGTTGATTCCTTTAAAATTGAATATGGTCTCATAAACGCTTGATTTGCAGCTTCTTTAAACCCATTCAACACAAAATCTTATAGCAACTCTTTAAACCCACTTGACACAATATCGCCTAAATCATCGCTTTAACAAATAAAATGAACGAATTCATATTTATATCTTTCACTCACATTTAGGACAACTTCATTCTTTAACAATTGCGAGTAGAGAACTTTTAGCAAATAAGATGAACAAATTCATATTTATATCTTACACTTACATTTAGGACAACTTTATTCTTTAAAAATTGAGTAGAGAACCTTTAGCAAATAAAATGAACAAATTGATATTTATATCTTTCACTTATATTTAGGACAACTTTATTCTTTAACAATTGCGAGTAGTGCTAGGTTTTTGCAACTTTCTTCTTTAAAAATTGCAGGTAGTGTTAGGTTTTTGTAGTGAGCTTCATTTTATTATGATTCGTTTTTCAATTGAAAAAGTTGTGCCTTAACAATTTTCAGGGATATATAGTTTTGCTTAAAATTGGATTATAAAATTTATTGGGACTAAATCTCTCCACTTAATCATTGGATTACATTTTTGAGACTTCACAAAAACATAATTTACAAATTTCGGTAAAGAACTTTATTAATTTAAGAAAAAAATATATCTACATTCAATTTCTTTTCAAAAAAGCTAGGCTTAATATAATAAAAATAAAAATAAAATCTAAATTAGTTACCCAAAATTTAATTACAATATTTCAAACATTATTAAGAGGAGGCTATAAATATTATATATAATAAATATAAAT
This sequence comes from Pinus taeda, assembly GCA_000404065.3. Lineage (NCBI taxonomy): Eukaryota > Viridiplantae > Streptophyta > Pinopsida > Pinales > Pinaceae > Pinus > Pinus taeda. Next base: position 55,691 of record APFE030005722.1, read on the forward strand.
AAATTGATATGGATCACATTACACAATATATATTTAAGGTTTACACTTTTGTTCAATGGAACCATTGTCTTATTCGTTCATCGGTGTACATGAGTCTAATTTCAATCTTTCTGAAAAATGTGTGGGCTGTACCTGAGGATTCACATTAAAATTTACAATTTAACGGACATCTTTAAAAAGCACGATCTCTACTAATATTATAATAGTCAAAAGACAAAATTATTTCAGATCACATGTTTCCTGCCGTTGAAACTTTTTTGTATTCGTATGACCAGTAATAACAGTCACAAAAGTATGACAGAATGTAGATATCCCATCCATACGGAATTTTCCTTGGAACTGTGATTGTTATGTAGGTCAGGATTAAGAGCCTTGAGAACAATTAATGACAGGTTATTGGGAATCACAACCCCACATCCAGGTTCTCCTTAATGGAAGTTCTGCACTAAATAATAAATATAGAAAGATGTCATTTTGTTTGAAGAATTCAGGTCCAACTGAGGTTACCGTTACAACTGCAATAACGATTAATCTGCATTATTGTAATGTGAACAAGCAGAGGTGGATTATAAGCGGCGTGAGCCAATTAAAACAAATAGAAGGCATCTAGGAAGTTCTCTGTATTCTCTTTTTTTTTCTTAGGACTCTAGAATGATTGGACATAATTTTCTCTAATAACAAATAGATGGGACATAATTTTCAAAGGCTAAAATACTTGAAAAGTTTAGGAAGGTTTGCGCTTAGGTCTAGTGAAAGTGTCAGCTAAAAAAAATGTAGCGGGCATTTTTTAAGTCTTTCCCAGGCATTTTTGTACTCTACTCAATTTAATAATGAAATTTATCGCTCGGTGATTAGGAAGAGGAAATAAACTAGCATATGCAGGATATGTTGATATTCATAGGAACCAAAATGGAGCATGTGCACTTAAATGATTTCCATCTGCGGAATTTATATGGAAATGCAAGAGCCAATTAGCAGAGGAATTTAAAATAGTCTACATAATTTTATATCTGATGCCGGTATAGGACAAACGTGAAAGATCTCGATTATCAATAATGTATTGTGTCAATACCCATGACCGAAGTTCTGAAGAGTTTTGTAAAAAATGGCAGGTAAGTGAGTTTTGTGGAGGCAATAGATATTCATGACCAATTGGAGGTGTAGTCTATTTCTGCAGGCATGTGTGAAGCTCAAAATACTAGGTATGTTTATTACTAATGCTAACAGGACTTAACATTGTATAAGAGCTGGTATCTAGAGCTAATGTAATGTTTCCTTTGGATGGACCTTATGGTCGCTGATGATGCTTAGTTTATTCAAACCTATTTTGGTGGCTATAGGAATCTTAAAACTAACTCTTACTTCTGCTATAGAGAAAACTGATGCTAATTCTGTAATTTCGTAATAACATTATTACATGTAAGGGGTGTTTAAGACTTTTGTTTAAAACTATCGGAGATATTGCATATGGCTCTACTTAGGTAGTAGAGTGGAGTTATGCATATGCATGTTGGATTAGGTGCACAACAAACTTAAATAAACTTAACACAGCAGAACAATCAAGTACATAAGAGACAATATTTAATGTGGTTCACCCAACTAATCTGGGCTACGTCCACCAAACATAGGCATCAGGAATTTATTAATCAAATTGGAGATTACATAGTGAAAACCTCATAAAACTCTCACACTCTTAGCAAACCATCCGAATGGTTGCCTGTTATATAGCATAGAGAATCTAACAGCCTCATTAACTCCCTCACATCAAATATAGGAGGCATTAACTCCCTCCCAACAACCTGGAGCTAATCTAGGAACTGAATCCCTATTGTTGTCATCAGCTAAGATTTTTCCTATTTTGTTACAAAGAGAAAATCTCAACAATCTCCACCTTGACAACAATTCGCATGATGCCCTGTTATTATTATTTTATCTTTTCTGCAAGCCAAGAGAAGCCAAGCACCAGCGTAGCTTCTCCAACAAAACTAGTTTCGTGAACATGTCTGCACAGTTCTCCTTTTATGCACCTTTTCAAGAGAGACTCCCCTTTCAGTGATAACCTGTCTTACAAAATGGTACTTAATTGGAATATGCT
>APFE030005722.1:60619-86730 GCA_000404065.3 Pinus taeda
AATAGATTTCCTACTTTCTTAGCTTTCATAACTAGTAAGATGCCTTTGTAAATTTTCATTACTCCACCTTGAATTACAGTTTTATATCCATTTGAATCAAGTGCTCCTAATGAAATCAAGTTTTTCCTTAAATCTGGTACATGCTTCACATCAATTAATATTCTAGTTGTCCCATCAAACATTTGTAGTTGTATGCTCCCAATCCCAACAATATTACATGTTACATCATTACCCATGTACACAACTCCATCATTAATTGATTTATATTCCTTAAACCATGCTTTATGGATACACATGTGGTTTGATGCCCCGGAATCTAACAACCAATGTTGACCATGATTTGACACATTAACTGATAAAACTTCATCACTCATACCTGAACCCGATGTCGAACCTGTCTCTGTCGTATTCGCCTCTTTCTTCTCTGTCGAAGACTCTGCTTTTGAAGTTTGCTGCTGTCGCTTCCAACAGTCCTTCTTTAAATGCCATGATTTGCCACAAAACCAACACTTTAGCTTACTCTTCTTCCCTTTCGACTTTGAACGTGAGTCGCTCGGCTTCCTGGGGCGTCTTTCTTTCGAACGACCTCTAACCATCATAGCTTCTGATGTAGAGGTTTTAGAATGCGACTTTCTCCTTGTTTCTTTCGATAATAAGGATGCAACTACATCATCAAACTCAATAGTTTCTGATGAACTAAGACTTATAGAAGTAACAAAATGATCCCATGATTCGGGCAACGAGCACATTAAAGTTATAGCTTTATCCTCGGATGGTATTTTTACTTCTATACTTTGTAATTGCACAAGAAGAGTATTAAAAGCATTTAAATGATCAGCAATCGATGTACCTTCCTTCATTCTCAAACCGTACAACTGTCGCTTCAGGAGAATCCTATTGGTTAAGGATTTGGTTATGTACAGTTTCTCCAGTTTCGTCCACAAACCAGCAGCTGTTGTCTTCGACACAATATTAAACAGGACATCGTCCGCCATGCATAATCGAATGTCACTTACAGCTCTTTCATCCATTTCGTCCCACTCATCGTCTGTGATGTTGTAAGGTTGTTTGGATTTACCCATCAATGCCTTTACCATGCCTTGTTGGACAAGCAAGTCATGCATTTTCACCTTTCAAATCTCAAAATTATTCTTGCCATTAAATTTCTCAATTTCAAACCGGGCACTTTGAGTTTTCGCCATTTGTATCAACAAAAAACACAATAATCTCCAATATCCAACCAGCAATAAAAAAAAAATTGCCTATGCCTTCGATTTTACAGAAAAAATCTGCCTATGCCTTTAAAACAAAAAAACTGCCCTTTGCACGTATATTACTTCGATGTCTTTATTGATTTAGAATTTGGTTGAATTTTTGTTTTAAAAAATTCCCAAGGCATGAAACTTCCATTATATACCAAATTCCACTCTAATATACAATGCAAATAAAAAACCGAATTGTCATAAACTTTAATGACATTATACCTCCACCCATATACGTTCACCCATATAACATATTACCACCATATGTGTTCACCCATATAACATATTACCACCACCCATATAACATATTAATCCACCATATGCATTTCAACGTTTTTTTTGTTTTAACACATATATGTTATATAACTTTAAAAGAGCTGCCTTTTAAAACTATATAACTTTTAAAAAATTGGCCCTTTAAAAAACTGCCACAAACTCCACGCAGCAATGGTTTATAACGCCATACAGGTTTTGAGCATATATATATGTTATATGATTTAAAAAAAAAAATAAACTGCCGTGTAGAAAACGTCCACAAGTTCCACGCAGCAACTCATAATTCACACCCAACAACTCATACTTCCACGCCAAACAACGTCCATGCTCAATTCATAATTTTTGTTTTCAACGCAGGTTTGTTAAAACAAAAAACAAAGCAAAAATACCTCCACTGCTCCGATCCTCGATAACCTCTGGGAATTTAGGATGCCGAAACTCGAATAATGCACCAGCATTCACCGGCTGCTCCTCACCATGCACAGCAAACGCACCAGCATTCGACTGCTCCTCACCACGCCAGGGCTGCCCAGCAAATGCACCAGCATTCACCTCAGCGGCGTTCACGCTCCGCACACAAGTATACGACACCTCCAGGCAGTACGCAGGCTGTCTACGCCTTTCAGGCAGCACGCAGGCGGACAAGCGTTCTCCAGGCAATTTGAACCGTAAGCTTCCACACGCAGCGCTCCCTCCAGCAGTCAGATACACACCAACACCTCCAACATGCTCCGATACCAATTGTTGGATCAGGTGCACAGCAAACTTAAATAAACTTAACACAGCAGAACAATCAAGCACATAACAGACAGTATTTAACGTGGTTCACGCAACCAATCTGGGCTACGTCCACCAAACATAGGCATCAGGAATTTATTAATCAAATTGGAGATTACATAGTGAAAACCTCATAAAACTCTCACACTCTTAGCAAACCATCCGAATGGTTTCCTGTTATATAGCATAGAGAATCTAACAGCCTCATTAACTCCCTCACATCAAATATAGGAGGCATTAACTCCCTCCCAACAACCTGGAGCTAATCTAGGAACTGAATTCATATTGTTGTCATCAGCTGAGATTTTTCCTATTTTGCTACAAACAGAAAATCTCAACAATGCAATCTTTGTTATTATCAAGAAGAAAAGTTTCACAACCGTATGCATGAGTTTTAAGCATAGTTACAAGGTTCGGCTGTACACAGGAAAAATTACGTAAATTAATCAGTTCGGCTCAGTTCGGTGATTAATTCGGGGAATTACAGTACCTCTTCGAGGGTCGCTCTCTCCAACATTCACGGTAGTTCGTGCTTCAACTTGAATGTGCTTTGTGCTTTAACACGAATACATAATGTGCTTCGTCAGGGCAACCATACGAATTTTGTTATTTCAATGAGTACAATGGCCATAAGTAAGTTATAATTTTTTTTTTTTCTTTCTTAATTAGAATTTTGGGTTACTTCAATAACCTAGGACTTAAGATTTTATCTCAAATTTAAGGTTATTTCAATAACTCAAGATTTTACCGAACTTACTCTTCATTGAATAGAAATCATATTTATTTGAGAGGGGTAAATTTTTATTTACAACTATGCTTGGTTGATGCATGGGAAGAATACAAATTTTAACTACCTAACCTTAGTGAAAATAGGCCAGTGAACTAAGCAACCCTAGCATCTATTTGACACACCTAAATTTTTAATTCCAACTTTGCTTAGTAGATGCATTGAAAGAATACAAGTTTGGACCTCAGCAGGGATGATAGAAATAATACAGAGAAAATTGAAATAATGCAGAGAAAGACAACTAATGATAGGATCAATTAGCTTTTATCGATTTTCTTGTAAGAACTAGCAAATTGGTAATTCTTAGTAGAAAAAGAAATATATAAAAAAATTGGATAAGTTTTATAGAAAATAGAAAAAAATGGTAATTTCTATAGTAGAAAATTTTATAAAGTAGAAAATTGCACTTAAAAAAAAATAATTCTTACTTTACAAAAAATTATAAAATAGTAAATTAGTTGCAAATCAGTGACTCTATATATAAAAAAATAAAAAACAATAACTTTTACTTTAGAAAAAAATTAACTTATATAATTCTTTATTTTCATTAAAATTTTGAATATAATAATTACTTATTTAAATTTATAAATAAAATAATATATTTAAATATTTGTAAAATATATAATGTTGTTTTTTTCCAAATTAATTCCATAAAATTAATTTTTTCCCATATCAAATTCGAATTTGATAACTGTGGTTTTAAGTTTTATTTATCTTCAATTTAATAAAAAATTCACAACCATATGCATGGGTTTTTATTTATATTCAATTACAAAAATTAGTTAACTAATAGCCGAATCACCATTTAACACGAACTAGGTGTCGTTGACTTCACTGTTATGGAACCATGTAAAATATATAGTATGTAATTTTTATTATCTCAATTTTTTGTTTTTTTCACTTGGTTTTTTTTCTTTACTACTTGTAAGTTTGGTTAATTACTTTTAGCTAATCCATTATATGCCGTTTAGCTACCATTATTAAAAAAAAACACTATTGTCATTTGATCGAGTGCTCATCGGATTCTTTTTGATATTTTAAAGTCGCGCTTTAACTTTCTGGCTTCAAGACTCAAGGGTGACAAATCGCCGTTGGCGAGGTTAATGGAAATGAGTGTTTCAATATAATTTGGTTTCGTAGAATATGAAATGGTTTTCAAGTTGGTTGAAAAGTTAACATGAATGAAAATATATATAAAAAAAATCAATAAATAAAATAAAATAACTCAAATTTGCTACAAATCTCATATATTAATTAAACCATTAATTACATTTTTATATAGTAAAATTATTACTAAAATGAGTATCAATCAACTCTGAAACATATTGACACTACAGTTAATTTCCAGCACTAACCACTCTAACAATTTGTTGCTTTAATTTTGGAGAGAGAATACAAAATCTGCCAACTAATTTGTCAGCTATTTACATAACAAAATTAAGAATTATTCCCAACACTTGATGATTAATGAGGATTTATTATCTTATTTGGTATTGCCAAAATTGAGCTTTTGCAACTGCTTTGGTGAAAATCTCTGCTAGTTGATGCTGAGTATTTGTATGCTTCAATTCAATATCCTTCTTTTGCACCAAATCTGGAATGAAGTGATATTTCATGTCAAAATGCTTTGTTGTGCTGTGATGAATATGGTTATTTGCTAACTTGATGGCACTTACATTATCACAATAAATCATTGTAGGTTGAATTTGTTTTTATCCAATTTCTTCCAAAAAAAATTTGAGTGAAAGAACTTGTGTACCTACTGAGGTAACTGCAACATACTCTGCTTCTGTATTAGAGGGCAACAATGCTTTGTTTTTTTGAGCTCCATGTAATCAAACCAGAATCAAAAGAGAAACAATTTCCGGATGTGGACTTATAGACATCAATACTACCTCCCCAATCTGAGTCACTAAATCCAACAAGATTGAACTTTTCAGAAGAGTAGTAATGGATACCAAAATTTAGAGTGCCTTTGACATACCTTAAAATCATCTTGGCCGCGTTCATATGTATTTCAGATGGATTTTTCATATACCTTGAAACAAGTGAAACTCAATATGTAATATCAGGCTTTGTGTGGGTTAGAAATATCAAGCTCCCCACAATACTTCTGTATTTTTTCTCATCTTTTAAATCATCATCATCATCTCTACATAACAACTCTCCATGAGCACTTGAGTAGGGGATGGACTACAATCAAGCATATCAAATTTATTTAGCATATCATGTGCATACTTTGTCTGACAAATCAAAATCTCATCTTTACTTTGACAAACCTCCATTCCTAGAAAATATTTCATGATGTTTAGATCTTTCATCTAAAATTCATTCATCATAGCAACTTTGAATTTATCATTCATCTTAGAATTACTACCCATATACAATAGATCATCTACATACAAACTAATGATTAGAATATAAATACTTTCTTATTTGTAGTAAAGGGTAGGATCACTCTTACTTCTCTGGAAGCCATTTTCCTGAAAGTATCCAACAATCCTAACATACCATGCTTTTGGTGCTTGCTTGAGACCATACAAAGCCTTCTTCAACTTGTAGACATTATTCTCCTTTCCTTCCACTTCAAAACCTTGTGGTTGCTCCACATATACTTCCTCTTCTAAGTACCCATTCAAAAAGGCACTTTTTACGTCCATATGATATATGCTCCACTTTTTTTGAGCTGCTAATGAGATCAACATTCTAATGGTCTCCTATCTTGCTACTGGTGAAAATATCTCTTCATAATCATTTCCATACTTCTGTGTTAATCTTTTAGCAACTAATCTTTCTTTGTGTCTTTCAACACTCCCATCACTGTTAAATTTAGTCTTATAGACCCATCAGGTTCCACTGTTTTTCTTGTCATGTGGAAGTTTTGTCAACATCCAAGTTGCATTCCTTTGAATTGAATCCATCTCTTCTTGCATGGCTTGCATCTAAACCTCATTAATATATACATCTTCAAAACATGATGGTTCAAAATAAACCTTGGCTAATAAAGAAAAAATGACTATCTCACCTATTGGGCTTCTGTCATGTGCTTGATTTGCACTCCTTCGATAAATATCGCACAATCTTCTTACCTTCGTTGTAGAACTTGGAGAAGAAGTTGGACTTGAACTTGATATTGAAGAAAGTGATGAAGGGCTGGCAGAGTTAACCCACTAGTTACAGAACCATTAGTTGGCTGCTCATGATCATTATTAACAATTATATCATCATTCAAAATAGATTTTGTCTTCTCTGCCCTTTTTGATGACCATAAACTCCCACTTCATAAAAAATTACATCTCTTGAGACAATAAGCTTGTTATTTAGATGATTATACAATTTATAAGCCTTGCTTGTCTCGCTATACCCAATAAAAATACATATTTCACTCTTTGCATCTAACTCTTTTCTATTATGATCAGGTACATGCACATAATTATGCAGGAGCATTTAGACCTAGTCAACAATGTGATGGAATGATCACATGTTCTGACTAACAAGGGGTTGGAAGACAAGGGATTAGTTAATTTTATTTATTTAAATGTGTGAGAGTGCTTATTTATTGTCAAATATGAGAAAAATGCATAGTGGCTGATTGATCCTCCCTGTGTGGAGATCAGGCTAAATAGTTAGATTTGTTTGGTTTCAATAGGATATGAGGGATTTGAAAGCTTGATTTAGCATTTGTTTAGAAAAGAGTGGAGTTGAAGAGAATTTTTAGGAGAGAGTGAGAGATTTCTAGATCTGAACCATAATTGGTTCACGAATCCACTTTTATATAAACTATGATCTTTTTGTATAATTTGGGAGTTAGCGAGAGAGAAGCTAGAAGAGCAAGGGTGTGATTCTAAGATTATGGGAAGATTGTAAAAAGAGGCCATTTACATGAGAAGATCATGCCAAATATAGAGAATTTGTATAACTAGGTGTTTATATATATATATATATATATACAGTGATTGGTTCTACACTATATAAGTGTGAAATTCATGTATTGAATGTTAAAGTTACATAGGGATCAGATTATTCTATAAATATATGTGTGTAGGTAGAGTCCGGGCGAAACATAGAGGAGAAGAATAGAAAGGAATGAGATGGATTGTTGAATCCATTTGAAGAAACAACTAATGTTTTGGAGGGACATTAATTAAAGAACCTAAAAAGTTAAGCTCAGGAGGGGGTCACATCGCATAATGGTGGAAGGACGAGGAAACCAAAAATAAACCAAACCACAGAGAAATCATTGAACAGTGGCATAAAAACCAAGCGAAGAGAAGTGAAGCTCTAATGCTCATCAACCGCTGGATCTTTACGCTCAATGGTCAGGATTAGATCGCAAGAGCGAAGCGGAGTTTTATATCGCATCAGAGGAAAGCAGTGGGAAAAAAGAACCCCGGGGCCAAGCCTAAGCGATTACAATAATGCGATGAAGCATGGACTATTGGATCACATAGTTGATCAACGCCAGAGATCAAATCGCCGATCGCATATTGGGTAAGTTAAGTGACAGTGGTAATGGAATGCAAACATGAAAATTTGCAATGGGTCGATTAAGCAAAAGATGATAGTGATAGATTGGAGATCGGGATGTAAAGGAGTAGTGCGCGGAAAGGCTTCAGGGAGTGGACCCGACAAAATTATAGATGCGGGTTTATAATATTTGAGTTTACAAGTCGGTGTTATTGAAAATCGAAAGTGGAAGGGTTCATGAGTTGTATGTCGTGAAGGAGAAATTGCGATTATTGATAAAGCTAAAGCCTCGGAAACTGTGCAAAGGCTCTGGAAAAGGTGGAAAATGTGAATTCACATATGTCTATGTGTATTCTTTTATAAATGGATTAAGGCGTGATAGAGGGTTTTGTGGTTAAGTCCGGGATAATCAAAGCTATAGTGTGGGTATTGGTTATATGTGTAGCATAAATAAAGGTTTATAAGGGTGAATGAGTCTCGGTATCAAAGTTAAAGAAGGTTATGTTGAGTTATAAGTATCGATAGAAAGGGAATGAAGGGTTAGATTATAATTGGGGCTTAATAAGCATTCCGCATAGGGATTTATGAAATGGGCCTTAAACCATTAAGTATTGAAGATTTAAATCCTTAGAGAGTTAAAATTCCCGGGGATAATAGAATTTATGCATGATCTGTGTACTCTGTGTGTATTCGCCTATTTCCTATGTCATTTGTGGTATCAGATCTAGCTCAATGCTCTATAAACATTTGTTTGGAAATTGAATTTTAAATCTGAGCATCTGTATAATTTTCACAAAAGTGGATCGATATAGATGGGGATCAGACTACAAAGGACACTGATATTAGAATGGGGGAAGCAATGAATCTCTGATGAAGGTCTGGTAAGAATGTTTTTTTTTATGGTTTTGCAGAGATGTGTTTTGAAAGTCTAAAGAGAAACAAGGGATTGAAATTTCAAAGGAGAAGAGGTTTTCATTTAAGGAAAATGAAATTTCTGTGTAAGTTGATTGCATGATTGATTTGATTTAAAAGGTAAATTGGAGTGAAAGGTTTAGAATTTAAAGTTAAACTGAAGAGTGAATGAAGATTGCTCAAAGTATTGTTGAAGGTAATGATATTGATGATTGAAATAATAGAGTTTGGGTTTAATATGACTAAAAGAAGAACCACTACAGGGAATTAATTTTGGAATTTATAGAAGGAAGACATGATTTCCTTACAAACAGGTTATCAGAAAGAATTGATAGTGTTTGTCATGAATTGGTCAATATAATTGAAATTTAGGGCTAATCTTAATTTATCTTGAAAGCTGAAGAGTCCATTGTGAAAAGCAAGAGGAAAAATAGTTGTTGACTGTATGAAGGCTTTTGCATGGAAGTTTTAAAGGAAATAGTGAACAAATGAATCATTTGGCAAAGATTTAACTGATGGAATGGGAATTAGTTTTAAGACATCTTTGAAGAAATATTGCAAGTTTGAAAGGTACTTTGATGTATCTTCAGATAAGATTGTGCAGGTCAGTGGAATCGCTAAAAGGTAGAATGAGTTGTACTAGCATCATAGCATATGAGCTATGTTAAAGAAGATAGAGCAAGAAGAACTCTTAGATGAGTAAAGGTGACAATACCCAACAGTGAATGAAATTACTAAATGAAAGAAGGAAGTGAGAAATTGAAGATGTAGAGCCTAAAGCAAGGAGAGTTTGAGAGAGGATGAGAACAACTTCCAACTGTGGTTGGGTAGAAGTTATTGAGGCAACTCCACAATTATGATTGTGGGTAGAATATAACAAATCCAGCAAGAGGGGTGCTGGGTAGAATTGTTAGTTAGTGAAAGGTTTGAGGAAAGAACCAATAGATGCCAAAAGGCTAAACTCAGGAAAGTTTGGTGAGGCATGAAGGAGACTTGTTACAGGTGAAATGAAAAAAGCTAGTTGCAACTCACTAGTGAACAATGAAAGTTCACCAAAGGAGTAAATGGAACTGACTATTGTTAGTCATGGCAGGGGTATAGAGGAAAGCCAAAAGTAGAGGAAAAAGAGTGTTGAAGTAGTCGGACTCAAAGGAATGAGTAAAGAAGAAAGGAACATAGAGTTGGCTGAAATGAAGACAAAGCTCAGTCATTTAAAGAAGTTGGTATTGAAAGGAAATAGAGAAAAGTGGAAATAAGGATTTTATGTGGGAAAAAGAGTTAAATGGCCTATCTAAGAATTGTTTGCTGAAAAATTAATACTCTGAACAGTTGAGAATGAAGGAGTAGAATACATCTGTGAACCAGAGAAAGGATCTCTCCTTGGGGAAGGAGACAGTGAAGACAATGATGATAATGGTGAAGAACTAATCTATGCAGATTAGAATGAGAGGAATGTGCTGGTAGCATCCTTACAGACAAGAGGATCTCATATTTTTGGGATTAACTATTTCTTGAATGTAAAATTGCAGGTATGCAGCCTAATGAATTTGAACATGTCTATGAAAAGATGAAAGAGGTAGAGGCAAGAAAACCAAAAATGAGATGCATAAAGACTTTCAAGACTTTAAATAGTTGAGTAAATTAAAAGGTATGGCTGAATGGTTGTGTCTTTTCTTCGTAAAATCATATTGGATCATATTTGAAGGAATTTTAGCATGGATAGAAGATCAATGGGAAATGGAAAAAGGAAAGGAAATAGATGCATCACTTATGAAGTGAAGAGAAGAAAAGCTGACACAGAGAACTTAGCTGAAGAAGTTATGTCAAGGAAATTTTTGAAAGATCAAAAAATTATCATAGAAGAGGAGGAGGCATTGTTGTCTTATTTGGATAGATTGAGTGTTGAGAAAAATTGTGTAGAATAGAAAGGTATTCTAAAAACCTATGATGAAGTTGCCAAGCATAGTCAAGAAGTTGCAGTCCCAGAAGTTTTCTTTGATGAGGAAGAAATCAGAGATGTTGAGGAAGAATTTTTCAATAACTTAGTGAACTATTAGAATAGTTTAGAGAAGCATGAAGATATGGTAATTGAGGCTTCAAATGAAGAGCCTTGTAATTTTGAAACTGACATGTTGTGTATATTATCAGGTTTGATAGGTGATGAACAACAATTGAACAATGTGCTTATGCATGTTGATGAAGAAGTGAGATTACTGGAAGAGATGGCTGAAACATAAAGATATTTTGAGCATGTATTTAATAATTTTGATAATGATGGTATTGATAGGGAAATTGTCATGATTAAAGAAGTTGAAGATAAGAAAATGAAATTTTGTGATGATAACTAGAATGAAATATCTCTAGTAAAGAATCAAAATGAAAGTATTATAGAAATTGTGAAAGAATATATGATGATGTTGATAGATGCAGAAGTTCACGAATTCTGTGATTTTAAAGTGGATTATTTTTATGAATCTATAAACCATGAAGAAGCTTGAGAAAACAATATTTTTGTTTATGTTGTAGGAGAAGATAAAACAACATCATTTTGTTGCAATATTATAAGTATAGAAGAGGAAAGGGTATTGCATAATGATATTCTCCAAGAAATCCTAGCTATTGAACTGTGGAATGATAGTCTTATGTCAGAATAAGGAAGACTATGTAATGTAGAGGAAAGTATTAGAATGAGAATTGATAATAGTTTCATAACTTTTGCAGAAGGATATTATAAAGATTTGATGGCAAAATTATCTATGAATATTGAAAACTATAGTTATTTTGAATTTGACAATTGTGATGGAAATTCTGTTTTATACAAGAAGGAGGAGTCATATGCAAATGAAATGCTTATTGAATATGAAGGAATTTTTATTTTTTTGGGAAGTTTATTAGATGATAATGACAATAAATGTATAACATAGGCTGAAAAGTACTAGTTGACAACATGATCCGGTGGACAACAATAAAAAGTGGAATAGAGTATTGTGAAGACCTGCGTAGGATGGAAGAGGAGAAAATATTTGACCCTCAAGAATGTCAAAAGAGGAGTAGGGCACCATTTCATGCCTCAGGAATATATGGTTTTGAGTGGGCAGCTTAGGGTGGGTAAGTCCACTGGATAACATGAGAAATCACATGGATGGATTAGTGTCAGTTTTATTTTTTTATTTTTGTTTATTTTTTCAAAAAGAGTATAAAAAACTTTTTTTTATCTATATATATATATATATTGGTGTTTTTGGCTTATTATATAATAAGGTTATGTTAATTTTAGATGTCTCTTGAGATGGTTTAATTTCCTCAAAAATGGTTTTCATTTTCAACCTCTTCCCATAGTTTAATTCCCCAAAAATGGCTTCTATCTTCAACCTCTTCCCATAAGTTAACATTTTTTATTGCCTCAAAACATGAAGTACGATGGAGTTTTGAGTTGCTATGTCACTTACTAAACCCACAATGAGAATGTTGTATGGATGAGCTTCTACTTATGATCGAATCTGGGTCAATTTTTATCCCCGTCTTTTATAATGCGAACCCTACAAACATGTGGTGGAATCCTTTGGACAGAAGAAATGGACTCTATGTTGAGGCTCTACGCATCCTCGAAGAGTAAAAAATATTTGACCATGAAACTCATCAAGAGAAGGCTCGATATGAGTTCGAAAACATAGAAAAATGGAAAAAGGCTTGGATGGAAGTTACAGGGAGAGAGGGTTTGAACCTTGAGACATATGATGGGTGAGACATCAACATCCCTCTTCCTTTTATCCCTTTCAATTTTTTTGGAAGGAGTGGTATATCACAATTTATCTTGGTAAGCATTTCTTACTGGTAATTTCTTTGTCAATGTTCTTTTTTTAGTGACGAGGGGCGATTGGTTGAAAATATCGTGCGAGAAGTTATTAAAACAAAATTAAAGGATGATGAACCAAAAATTTCAAGAGAACAATGTCAGATGAACAATGTTAGCAACAACTAATGGCAATGCTATATAGTTGTGGATGATAACAATGCCATATGCAGACAGTCCAATTATTAATTAAAAAAAAAAGAAGACATTTTTTTGTTATTTATGGAAGAGCTTTGTAAAAAACACACTTTTAGTGGTTTTTTATTTTTTATTTTTTCAAATTAAATTTATTGGGTGGTTCCTAATATCACAATCTTGTTTTTATGGAAAGGCCATTGGGTTTCCAATTTTTTATTCTAGTTATTAATGGGAGAGATCATTGTGTTATAAACTTTTTTATTTCTTTGTCAAGTAATGCTTCTAAACTTTCGGGAAATGTTTCTCTGTGTGTTTCATTATCGAGTCTGCTCCATTGGCTGCATGCATGCAACGCACACTTCTTGTACAACTATTCAACGTTTTCTGGCCCTATATCTCCCTTAATATATTCAGAAAGGTATGGCTTCTAGTTCGTTTTCTCTTAGTGTATCCATGTATGAAGCTACATGAACTTCAAATATATCAAATATATAGTTTAGATGAAGCTCACCGTCGAGGTTTTAGTTTTCTTTGATTTTTATGTGTTGTTATCATAGTTCCAGTTTTCTTTGAGTTTTATGCGTTACCAAGTTTGAATCAAATTTTTTTATTTTATATGAAAAAATGAAAAAAGTATGTTTCGAGTAGCTTACAGACATCAGAATTTTATATGAAGAAATCATGTTTAGACGATTTTATATGAAAAAATGAAAAAATTATGAAGAAATCATGTTTACATGAAGCTCAGCATCAAAAAATCAGAATTTTATATGAAGAAATAGTTTAGAGGAAGCTCAACCTCAAACCTTAGTTTTTTCTTTGTTGTTTTTTGTTGTAATCATAGTTACCAAATTAAAATAAAAATTTTATATGAAAAAATCATGTTTTGAGTAGCTCGCAGACATCAACATTAGAATTTTATATGAACAAATGAGAAATCATGTTCAGGATTTATATGAATAAATTAAGAAATCGTGTTTTGCATAGCTCATATACCTACAGAATCCTGTTCAGGAAGGATTGGACCACATTACCTATTCCTTCAATAACATATTTTGTGTCTGGAAAGTCATGGATCTGCAAAAAGAAAATAATATTGATAGCAAGATAATCAACATATTTGGTAGCAACCAGAGATGCCAGAGATGAAATGGCTCGTGATGTGGTGCTGAAGGGCTACCATGGGAGACGGGGCATAGGAGTGTTTGCACACACTTGTGTAAATGGAGAATCCTTCAAGCACCCCATGAAAACATAAGTTAATCTGGATGAAGCCATGATTACCAACAGATTTTTTGGTGCCCTGTTGGAAAGGAATAGGATAAAAAGCACAAATAATTCGCACATAAAACACGAGCTGCAACTCTTTTATTGATCACACAAAACATGATGATTACAATTAACTCGATGAAGGGTATTTAACCTTCACCAACTAGCTAATTGCCTAAAATATCTTGACATGCAACCACATGCAATCACACACTCAAAGTCGTCTATCACTTAACTCGACTTGACTCAACACTCAAACAGTCAACCACTCAAGGACTTAGTTAACTGACTCTCTATGTTTAGCCAACTCCACATGTAGGAGTCATTATCTTATTTTAACACTCCCCCTTAATTACAACTGCTAAACTAAAGCATGACTCATGACAACTCAAACATGCCTTCTGGTCTATGTGTTAGCTAGACTTACAACACCCAAGTTTCTTTTATGAAACTCAAACACATCTTGTGCTAATGACTTAGTAAATATAGCCGCCAATTGATCACTAGATTTACAAGGCTTCAAGTGAACTTCTGCATTGCTCACAAGTTCTCTAATAAAGTGATATCTAGTATCAATACGCTTTCTCTTCTGATGAAACACACTATTCTTGGATAGTGCAATCATTGAGGTGTTGTCACTATATATTACTGTTGATCCTTGTTGTTTCTTCTTGAGTCCATCAAATACTCTTCTTAACCACATTGCTTGACATGATGCTGATGTTGCTGCTACATATTCTACTTCTGCTGGCGAAAGTGTGACAATGGACTACTTATTAGATGCCCATGAAATCACACCTGAACCAAGGTGGAACATAAAACCATAAGTTATCTTCCTATCATCCAATCTTCCTGCAAAATCATTATCTGTGTATCCAGTCAAATCCTTCGTTAATGTGCTTGCATACATAATGCCACAATCTCTAGTTCCTGCTATGTATCTCATAGTTCTTTTTCCTGCACTCCAATGTGTGTCTTTTGGAGTCTCCATAAATATGGAAATCAAAATCACTCCTTGCATGATATCTAGCCTTGTAGCTGGGAGATACATGAGGCTTCCAACCAATATTTTGAATAGAGTTGGATTGACATATGATCCTTCATCATCCTTGCTTAAATTTGTACATGTTGCAACTGGTGTAGGGACAGGTTTGCAATTTTCCATCATGAATATTTTCAATAAATATTTGGCATATTTATTTTGACAAATAAAAATTCCCCTTTCAGATTTCTCAACTTCTATGCGAAGAAAATATTTCATGAGACCAAGATCTATCATCTCAAATTATTTCATCATGGCTGCTTTAAATTCATCTATCTCAAAATCACCTGTAAAAATCATGTCATAAACATATAAGCAAACAATCAAAATTTGTACATGCTCATTTACCTTTGTGTATAAGGTAGGCTCAATGTTGCTTATGTAAAATCAATTCTTAATCATGTAGTTGTCAATTCTGTTATACCAAGTTCTAGGTGCTTACTTCAATCCATAGAGTGCTTTCTTCAACTTGTAAACTTCCTCTTCATTACTCTCAACTTCATATCCTAAAGGCTGCTACACATAAATTTCTTCTTCAAGAATTCCATTCAAGAAGGTTAATTTCACATCCATCTGATATACTTTCCAATTATTTTGAGTTGCTGTGGGTAGAACTGCTCTTACAGTATCCAATCTGGCTACCAGAGAAAACGTTTCTCCAAAGTTTATTCCCCAGTGCTGCAAGAATCCTTTTGCTACAAGTCTTATTTTAAATTTGTCAATTTCACCTTTTTCATTCAACTTTGTCTTGTAGACCCACTCCACACCATTGAGATTTTTGTCCTTTGGAAAATCAACCAAATCTCATGTATCATTGTTTTCAATAGCTTCAATTTCTTCATCCATGGCTTGCACCCAATTTTCATCTTTGATTAATTCTTCAAATGAAGAAGGTTGGAATGAAAACAATTCAAAATTCGAACTAACAACCAAATCATCATAAATATCTTTTAAACTTCTCATCTTTCTCTTACCATTTTAGCTTGATTCATCACTTGATTGATTGCTGGGAGAATCTTGATCTGTTGATCTGCTTGAGGATCCATGTTGCTCTGAAAATTTTGGATTCCTTGTTGGTGTGACTCTGTTTGGTGTCTTTACCTGTGATTCTTGCTGCTTCTTTTCTGCTACATCATCTTCTTCCATCAGTGGCACTTGTTCATCAACTGTTTTGTCTACAGTTCCATTCTGTGATTGTTGTTCCTTGAACACAATATCTCTGCTAATTATGGTCTTCTTTGTGATAGGATTATACAATTTGTAAGTTTTTTATTGCTCACTATAACCAATGAATATGCATTTTTCACCTTTATCATCCAATTTGCCTCTTCGTTCCTTAGGCACATGTGCATAAGCTACACATCCAAATACTATGAGATGAGATACCCTGCAATACATACCTGACCATGCTTGTTCTGGTACTTTGTTTCATTACACTCTTTGTAGGAGATCTGTTGATCACATAAATAGCACATGAAACTACTTCTACCCGATACTCATTAGACAAGTTTCTGCCTTTCAAGATGCTTCATAATTGTCCTATTCTTTCTCTCTGCTACACCATTCTACTGCGGTGTGTACCTTGTTGTAAACTATCTTCTAATCCTATGTTGTTTGCAGTAATCATGGAATGGCTTTGAGTTGTATTCTCCACCACGATCTGACCTGAATACCTTGATCTATCGATCACTTTGGTTCTCTACTAAGGCTTTGAATTATTTTAACTTTGCAAAAGTTTCAGAATTTTGCTTCAAGAAGTAAACCCAAGTCTTTCTGTTGTAGTCATTAATGAAAGTGAGGAAGTAGCAACTTCCACCAATCGACTGTGTCCTCAAAGGTCCACACAAGCCTGTATGCACTAGCTCAAGAGGTTTCTTTGCTCTATATGAAACTCCCTTTCGAAAAATTTCACAGTGTTGTTTTCCCAAGATGCAACACTCACAAGTACTAGCAGGCTCTTTGATGGGAGGTAATCCTATGACCATCTATTTCTGCTGCAACAATCTTAAACCAGAAAAGTGCAAGTGTCCAAATCAAAAGTGCCATAACCAATAATCATCAGAACATGCAACTGTAAAAGAACTCACTTGACCATTGTAATTCAAAATTAGAGGAAAGAGTCTTTTCCTCTTCATCTTCACCTTTGATATCAGCTACTTATTTAGGGGCTTTTCATATATAACACATTCTTAACCTTGGAAGATAACTATGTATCCTTTCTGTGTCAATTGACCAACACTTAACACATTATGTTTGAGACTAGGAACATAATATACCTCTAAGCTTGTCTTCATCTCCCCCTACTTGGTCAGAATGTTGACCACTCCTTTGCCATCTACTTCCACAGTCTTGTCAGTCCCAAACTTTACCTCTGTTTTCACAGATTGATCGAAATTTTCAAACAAATCTATGTTGCTTGTCATATGTTTACTACAACTACTGTCTAACAACCACACAATAGCATAAGGTTCATGCATGGTATGGAAAGTTAGAAGTATGGAGTTATAACTCTTTGTAGTGACTTTAGCTCTTTGATTCCCTTGACGAGCTATCTTCTTCCTACAATCCGAGCATAATGACCAAATTTATTGCAACAATAACATCTCACCTTTGATTTGTCAACTCTTTGATTATTGTTGAAGCTTCTGTAGTTGCTTCCACTTGCATTTTCATGCTCTTCTTGGCCATATTTCTGACCACCATATCTTCCACTTCATCGTCTGCCTCTCGATCTAGTTCTATCTCGATCTCTATCTCTTGAAACAGAAACCTGGCTTTTGAAAGTGGTCTCTAAAGTGGAATCCTTATCTCTGTCTATGCTTGTCTCATGCGATAGAAATGATCCCATCAACTCATCAACTATCAATGATGTAAAATCCTTGGCTTCTTCTGTGGCTGCTACCACAACATCAAATTTGGTAGAGAAAGATCGAAGGACTTTCTCAACCACTCTTTGATATTTTATATCTTCAACATAAATCTTTAACTGATTTACATTAGTTATGACCCGATTCATGAAAGAATTGATGTCCTTTGTATCCTTCATCTACAGACCTTCAAAATCTCTCCTAGTATTCTGCAACTTAACAATATTGACTTTGGCCATACCTTTATATTTTGTCGCCAAAGTATCCCATGCTACTTTTTTTGAAGACGTGATCATAATCTTCTAGAACACTACTAGGTCCACTCCCTACTGAATAAGCTGCAACGCATGTGCATTCTTCTTCTTGTATTTCTTCCATTGTTCCCTCTCTGTATTATTGAGAGCTTGTACTTCTTCGTTGTTAGGTTCTGAAAACCCAAACTTGACATAATCCCAAACATCTTGTGCCTGCAATGTGGTCACCATCTTAATGGCCCACAAATAATAATCCTTCCTTGTAAATGGTGGGAACTAGGGCTGGAAATTTGAGAAAGCCATCTTTCTCCAAAAATACCTTTTTGAAAAAAAACACTTAAATTTCTCCTTTGTAAATCTCTTTTTAAAAAAAAAAACCCTTCCAATAAAACCCTAAATTTTTTTAATAAAAAAAACTTAAAAAAATATTTTTGCAAAGTAAACTTTTTGAAAAACTCTTAATTATACATTTTTTTTTTTAGAAAGAGGAAATTAAAAATAAAAATATTTATATATAAAAACAATAACCTTTGTATAACACACCCTTCATGTAATATCGCCATACTCCTACAGATACCCCACCCTATGCTGCCACCTTTTTCTCAGAGATTTCTAGGCACATAATCACCATGCTCTCATGCATCCTTGGATATACCACAGATGAGCATTTGGATGAGGTCATCTTGGCCTTCCTGTACATTTTTACTCTAGGCAAGCCTCTTGATATCATGTTTGATTATGCTCAGTACATTGTAGACATAATGCATGAACAATTCACTAGAATACCCACTAAAAGAGTTTTCAGATACGCTTCAGTGTTGTTTCATATGTTCTTATATTACCAGACAGATAAGTTCCCTTTGAGCATCCAGAAACTGGATACTAAGGGAAAGGAGAGATCAGTCATCTATTGTACACCCTTTGTCCACAAGTTTTCCATAGCATTCACCTACAAAGACTTTATAGACTCCTTTCTATACCCTATCATGAACACGTTGACTTCTAAGGCTCAGCCTAGAATTAGCGCAAAGATCAAGAGAGTGCTACAATTGGCAAAGGACAACAAGGTGGGAGACTAGTACCTCTACCAGAACCACACTGAGATTAGAATCTATGGTTTCCAATTAACTCCCTATAAGTTGCCCAAATACCACCCTATGAGCATGGTTGGTCTTGAATACTTCAAAAAAATCATCAACATTGATGAGCTCCACTTCCTAGTGTATAGGAAGAAAACCCAGTTCAAAGTGAAAAACCAATTGGGTCCATTCATTTACAGTAATAGATAGGTTGGACCTGAGGCTGACAGTTTACTATAAAGGATGAAGTTTAGAAACAACTTCATATGGCAGTATGCCCCTCAGGGGTTTATAACTAAAATTAGACTCAAGGTCAAGTTGGGAGCATACATCCACCACCCAAGACTTGACATTGAAC
Organism: Pinus taeda; assembly: GCA_000404065.3. NCBI lineage: Eukaryota > Viridiplantae > Streptophyta > Pinopsida > Pinales > Pinaceae > Pinus > Pinus taeda. Next base: position 79,961 of record APFE030005722.1, read on the forward strand.
AGTTTTCTAACCAGGATGAGTGGGTGGAGAACACCTTGATTGATATGGAAAACACTGTTGTGGATGTAGAGAACACACTCATTGATCTTGAAAGACAATTTGATCACAACTCTTTCTTGCAGGTTCTAGAACAAGTGGAGCCAATGAACATTCCTCCTGTCCTTTAGACCCCAACCAATGAAGAGAAGAATCCTAAGAGGAACAGGGAGGAGGCATCTAGCTTTGCCATGGAGACTACTGATGAGATGTTTGTGCCAAGCAAAAGGCCCAAGTTGAATCTTTTCTTTGAATAGGAGGAGAACATTTCCTTAGAGGAAATAACTGACACTCAGGCAATGGGGCAGACAAGTGAAAAAACAACTACATCAGGTGAAACACAATAGCCATCAACCTCCAACACACAGACGATAGAGAGACGGCAGAGTATGGAGGTTTCCTCCTTTTTCAGGCCAACTGACAAGGAAAAGGATATCAAAGATAGATTCAAAGAGATAAAGATGAGGAATGAAAAATTGAAGGTAGAGACATATGCCCAATAACTCAAGCTTACACCACCAAACTAGACCAGACTGATGTCAGCCTTTGAAATCAAAGGAGGGAAAATGCAGGTACCATTTTTGCAGCCCATTGTACAGCAACCAAAGACCTTAGCAGATTACAAGAAGACAAACTTTGAGGTGTTGGCCAGGGATGTTCATCCCATTGATCAGATATAGTTCCACAAGCAGGATAGAGAAATGATTTACTCCACTCTTACAAGAAAGGCCATGACTGCCCACAGGCTGCAGGATTCATTGGCTAATGTGACAACCCAATTCAAATTGGAGAAGGACTCCTCATAGGCCAAATGCAACAGAATAAAGTCCTTGGAGGACTTGGTTATTGAACTAGGCCATGACCCAAGTGATGTTAAGGCCACAGAGAAATTAATCAAGAAGAAATCATTTACAACACCCACAGCTAAAATTTCCTCATTTACAATACCCACAGACAAAGTAGGTCCTGGAAAGTCAGAGAAATCATGAAGACATGATGGACCTAGTGTTGCAACTAAATGATCAGTTGAAGGAGATGGAGAAAGAACTGGATAACTTGATGAAGCTCAAAAAAGCTAGTTTGGATAATTCTCCCGCAACTATCATTCCAGCCATTACCATTGTTGTACCTTCTACTCTGGAAACATCCTTATCTCACACTGCTCCAATGGCCACTTCACTACCGACAACTACATTAGCAATAGGCTCCACATGTGATGAAGCAAACAGGTTAGTCAAAGAAATGGAAGAGATGTCCATTCATACCACTGAGATGAACTTACTTAAGGAGAAAGTCACCAGCTTGGAGACAGATTACAAACTGGCCCAAATCATGCACACAGAAGAAAAACAAAAGGCCACAAGGATGACTGAAAGAATCAAAATCCTGGAGAAAGAGTTGACACTAAATGAGCCTCTAGGTCAGGCTAGGGATCAACTGTGAGCCAATATCGTTGACTCTGTCAATGATATTTGGTCATCCATTCAGGCCATTTTTGAACAAATTTAATTGATAAAGAAAGCTACAGAAGCCATTTAGAAAGTCAAAGAAAAACTTTGAGATATGCCATAGGAGGCAACAAGAATCATCCACTTCCTCAACTCCAAGAACAAGTATGAGCTACAAGAACTAGAGATACCTAATAGGATAGGTACAATTTTGGAAGTTAGAAGAGTCCTCATTAAGAGGAATTTGATGTTGAACTTGGAGGATAAGTGTCAAACCATGCAACTGGCCATTGACAAGTTCATGGTTAAGTTCGAATTTTTGAGGCAAAAGGGATTACCAAATCCCTTACTTATAAATGATAAGCTAATGACACAGGAAGATTACAATAAGAAGATCAGAGAAATTTCTAGATATCAGGTAAACACTTCATCTATGAAGGGCATAGTGATAAGAAAAGTATTTTACCAAACTTTTGAAAACTTGTTTTACCTCCAGCATGAGTTAAAACACCTTTTTGTCAATAAGCCTACTTTTGCCAAATACACATAGGCAGATGAAATATATAGAAAGATGCTCAATATCAAATTACCAGATGAGGAAATATGGGAAAAACTGAATGATTTACTGTAATAAAATACACTAAAAATTTAAGTGTATAGTAAAAAGTAAAAGAACACAGTAAAAGGATATGGAAAGGTCAGCAAGGTCAAAGAGTATCAGATGAAAGTGTATAACATGAAAGGTCATAAGTAAATATGACATCCAATGTGAAGACCAAACAACCAAGCAACTTAAAGGGCAAAAGATCGAAGACTAAAAGACAACATAACCTAAATAAAAGGGACAACAAACAATAGTTCAATAGCTATCTCTATCTTTTTGCATGAAGATATTTCCTTTTCGTAGATTAGTTCTCAATGCAGTTTGAGATATTTTGTAAATTCTTTTTGTATAAATACTTCATAATTCAAGGTATTGAGGGTGGATTGCTATACATTTGTAGATTTATTTTGATCTTAAACCTAAGGGTGATTGTACCATTTTTCAAGTCAACACACTGAAGCAAGTAATAAAAAGATTGCACTAGAGGATTCATGAGATGAGCTATTAGAGTGAAGTATCTTCTTTGTCTGACTTTGTTACCTTCTTATGTGTTTCATAAACTTAGTTGTTTTCTAAATTTGAATGAATTAACTCGAAATATCACTCAGAATTTGTTTAAGTACATTCTCTTTTGCACAATTAGTCATTTATATGTTTTACTCTGATACCCGGATTTGAGAACCCTTAATTGCTCTCCCATCTTGGTTGATCTCTTTCATTCTCTTCATGATCTGGCCTAGGGAACCCTTAATTGCTCCCTAGATCCGATTGGAAATCATTTCACCTTCCAGCCTTTGAGACCTGCAGTAACTCCTCTATCTTTCCCTCTAGACATTATTTTAGAACTTAATCTAGGTCTTGTTTGTCTGACATTTGACCCTAGAGCCCAATGGTAAAAGACAATCCTTTTTCATCTAAGTAACTGGTCCCACCACCCAAATTCAAATCAAAACCCAAGCACAATCATAACTAGCCTAAAATTAATTAACTAAAATAATGTTAAATAAAAAAGGGAGATCCCTCTCTAAGATTAGGAAGGCTAGGTCCTGATCTCCAAAAGTGGTTAGTGGTTACCTCTATCATTTCTTTTTCTAACAACTTGGAAGAAATTTTGGAGTGATAACATCATTGGCGACTCTGCTGGGGACTTCAATCCTCAGTCTCATAAAACTTTAAGGAAACCTTAAATTTAATCTTAACCCCCTTAAGGTCATTTTTATCAAGTTGTTTTTGAAAAGTTTCATAAAAAATAGTTAAAAAAATTATAATTTTGGCTCCTAAGAAGACTCGCTATACTAGGCCAAACCTAGATCCAAACCTTGCTACTATAGTTGATGACCCAGATAGAATCCTAAGAAAATAAAAAAACGTAGAGCCAGTTAGTCAATTTAATTTCACTCCCTCAGGAGTTGTCAACTTTCGAGGAAATCCCTTTTGATTTGTCATTTGACCTCTCATTATTTAGAACTAAATTTGAGAATGCCATCCATGAAATAGTGTTAGACCCTCAGTTTACTCAACTCATTGAATCAAAAAGGGTTATCCATCCATATTTAGATAAATTTGTCTTAGATTCTTTTGACAAGTTAGAAGCTTTGACCTCTACATTGATAAGCAATATAGATAGTTCTTACCTTCAACAATCCATTGAACTAGCTGCCCTCACTGCTACTGCCTCTGAAATTTCTGCATAGTCTTCACTCACTGTAAATACACCTTATTTTACCATATCCTCACCAATAGTATCCACCACAATCCAATCCCCTAAACCAGTTATTCATCAACCATCCTCACCATCATCTAGTTCATATCCATCTAGTTCAAGCCCTTCCTCAACTACCAGCACTTTACCCCCTAGTCAAGCCAAAATCCAAGCCATGGCAAACCAATATGAACCTCTGGTTTTACCCGCACAATGCCATGCCATGCCCCAATATTATCAGAGAAAAATATATTTTGTTTGATGCCACTGGTCAGTACACTGCCCAACCACATGTAAACAAGATGACTAACTATTTTGAGTTGCATGATATAGATGAATCAGATGTCCAAATGAGGTTGTTTGCCCAAACATTAACTGGGGATGTAAAGAAATGGTTCAAAGCTTTACCTGCCCACCATATTGTAGACTTAGCTGAATTTCATAGATTATTCATTGATAGATGGGAGAGAAAGAAAAACCTTATGCAGATACTTTCTGAATATGACAACATTAGAAGAGCTCCTAATGAGTCAGTCCACGATTATTGTACTAGGTTCAATAATATCTACAATGCAATCCCAACTAATATTAAGCCTCCACCTGACCTAGCATTAATTAAATTCCCTAATGGTTTTGAAACTAACATGTCATACCAGTTAAGGGAAAGAAACCTTGAAACATTGGAACAAATGCAAAGCAATGTTGTTACTGTAGAGGCCAACCTATTAGCCAAGAAAGCTAGAATGAGAAATGAAAAGAGAGTTGTAATTAAAGAGGAAAATTCCACTTTTGATGGAAAGATAGATAGTTTAGCCAAGAGTGTAGAGATAATAATGGATAGATTAGAAAACATGGAAAGGGAAACTCAATGGGAGAATCAACAACCACCCCCAATAAGAAACCCCAACTTTAGGAAAAACCCTAACACTGGAAAGAATGCTATACTAGATCAGAAGATTAGGCCCCCCTTCCAGGATAACTATGCAGAGGGTCCATAGGACCAGGAAGGAGAGGATGATACTCATATAAACTTACAAGAAACCAAAAATGAAGAGGTTGTTTTTCTTACTCAAGAAGAACAAGAGTTATACATGTTGCAATAGTTGCAGTAAGAATCTGGTGAATCCTTTGACTTTAAACAAGGATATGAGCCAACTATATATGAGGTACACGAACAATATAGCTTAAGAAGTAAAAATAACAATGAAGCTCCCATTAAGAGATCAATCCAGATCTAGACTAAGAAAATAACAGAAACTCCTATCACTAAAATTTTACAAATCCTCCCTAGGGGAACACTGGACACTTCTACCTCAGAAATTGTAGATATAACCTCCACTAAAACCCAACATGAAAAAATCACTAAAAACATTCCAAATAAGAGAAATCAAGGCAAAACAGCTAAAACACAGACTGAAATTCCTAGTATTGAGAAACAGGATGAAAACACACAAACAACATTTGTTAAGGAGGATCTCACCCAAACAAACAAAGCCCAACTCCCTTTCAACATCAAAACTGAAATAACAAAACTAAAGATATCACTTCCTTTGACCGAACTAGTAAAGAATGAATCCTATAGATCACAGATAAGTGAAATTTTAAATATAGGAGAGGGAGAATATGCTATCAATTTGAATGATGATCAACCTGAATTATTGTTTGGACCTAAGGTGAATCATACCCATCAGCAAGGGCGAATCCCTCCTTTCTACATTAGCCTAAAAATTCATGACAAAATATTACATAATGCTATTTTAGACTTAGGGGCATCCCATAATTTGATGCCAAAAGAAATTATGGAGAGACTGAACTTAGACATCACCAGACCATATAAGGACTTGTTTTCCTTTGATTCTAGCCAAGTTAAATGCCTTGGTTTGATAAAGGATTTATGTGTAACTCTATTCCAATGCCCAGTGAAAAGTATTGTAATGGACATAGTAGTTATAGACATCCTACCCAGGATCCTTGCAGTTAGATATGTCTTATGTCACAATATCTGTTTCTGGTCAGCAAAGGAAATTATATAGAGAGACCTTGATGAAACACATGGTGAGTAGTGCTGAAAAACCACAAAACTTTCCCATAGACTCCATGCATTATGATATGGACTCTTTCATCTCGTACAACTCAAAACATGATAATAATCAAATCACAGCAAAAGAACTAAAATAAAAAACAACTGATAGTGAGAACATTTTTCATGAGTCCCTATGGAATCTAGATTTTGATGTATCCATGAATAGTATAGGGGCTGGTGCAGGAGTGTAGATCCATAATATGGAGAATAATAATTTTGAGGGACATGGATTCAGATTAAAATTCAAGTGTACCAATAACATGGCTCAATATGAAGCCCTGATCTTGGGGTTACAACTAGTTAGAAAACTTGGAGCCAAAAGAGTTTCTATACTTGGAGACTCATAACTGATTATTAAAAAAATTAATGGCAAATACTTTGCAAACAATCCCAGACTTAGTCAATATAGGGAGGCTGTCCTAGATTTTATTAAAGACCTCCTGGAAGCAAACTTTGTTGTCATTCCCAGATAACAAAACATGGAAGCCCATAGTCTTGCCAGTTTTGCTAGTACCTGTAAATTTTCCTTTCAACCCAACCATCAGTACACTACAGAAGTGAGACATAGGCCTGTTATACTAGACAAATTGAAGTATTGGCAGATTTTCTCCCAAGATTCTCAGATATATAACTTCATGAATACTGAAGGTGAGTTTTAGAATTGTAAAATAGATACAGACTGTACAGTAGAAAATAACATAGATAGTGACATGGATAGTGACACAGATGTAAATATTTTAGATATAGCTAAACCTACTAATTTCACTAGATTAGAAGTAGATAACTGTTATGAAACCAACTCAAGAAAAAGATAGAAAAGATAGATCCACGCCTTAGAATTCAGCCTCTTCAAGGGGGCAACCTCCTTTACATTACATAAATGAACAATTCTTGGAT
>APFE030005722.1:93529-104914 GCA_000404065.3 Pinus taeda
CACAACAATATTAATAAGGGGTACAACTACAATAGTAATGGGGTAATCACTAGTATTATAGGGACCCAACAATAACTTAGAAAATGTAGAGATAGAAGAAATAATGAATGATGATCCTAAAATTATTAATCTTAAAAATAATATTTTGCATGATGGATTATTCCCCTTAGAGGATTTGTTTGCCTCCAATGATGTAGCTAGGAAACCAAAACTAGAGCCTTTAAGAGCAGATATAGAAGAATGTAACATAGGGACTGAGGAAAAACCAAAATTCATTAAAATATCAAAAACCTTACCTCCACAAGAAAAGGTAAAATACATAAATCTGTTTAAAGAGTTCCAAGATGTATTTTCATGGTGTTATGAAGACTTGAAGTCATATGACACCAGCATAATTCAACACAAAATACCTCTCAAAGAGGATCATAAACTTTTCAAACAGAAACTTAGGAGAATTAACCCAGTTCTTATGCCATCTATTGAGAGAGAAGTTAAGAGAATGTATGATGCCCAAATTATAGCCCCCCATTAGATACTCAGAGTGGATTTCAAACTTAGTCACTACAAGGAAAAATACTAGAGAAATCAGACTTTGTGTGGATTTCAGAAATTTAAACAAGGTCTCATTAAAAAACAAATATCCTCTACCAAAAATGGGTTGTATCCTTGAGAGGGTAGTAGGTTCATCTAGGATTTCATTTCTTGATGGATTCTCTGGATATAAGCAGAGCTTAGTTCAAACAGAGGATCAAGCCAAAGCTACATTTACTACTCCTCAGGGGACCTTCATGGATTTGAATATGCCTTTTTGATTAATGAACACAGGAGCAACATTTCAGAGAGCTATGAATATAGATTTTTCTAAGGAAATCCCTGACATCCCAGTAGTATACCAAGATGACATCCTAGTGCTTTCGAAATCTAATAATGAACACCTAGACCATTTGAGAAGAGTTTTCATCAAATGTAGGAAATTTGGGATTTTGTTAAATCCCAAAAAGACACTCTCTGGTTTATAAGAAGGAAAGCTATTGGGACATATAATATCCAAAGATGGAATTAGAATATATCCTGCTAGAATAGAGGCCATTTTGACCATTGCCCATCCTAGAAACAGTAAAGAGTTACAGTCATTTTTAGGCAAGATAAATTTTCTTAGGAGATTGATTTCAAATTTAACATAATTAATTAGAGAACTAAATAACATGCTAATAAAGGAATCAACACTGAAATGGACAGTGGAGGCCAAATAGTCCTTTGAAGCCATGAAGGAAGCCTTAGCCAAAACTCCAGTTCTGTAAGTCCAAATTTTCAGAAAGACTTTATAATTTTTTCTTGTGCTTCAGAGCACACCATTGCAACAGTCTTGCTGCAAAATAATGACCAAGCATATGAACAACCAATTGCATTTTTTAATAAATCCTTAAGATATGCCACACTCAAATACAATATTATGGAAAAAAAAGCATTAGCATTAGTAAAGGCCATCAAATCTTTCAGAGTCTACATTCTATATTCTCACATCGTTGCTTATGTTCCAAACTTGGTAGTTAGGGACGTTTTGACAAAAAATGGGCGTGAAGGAAAGAGAAGCAAGTGGATTGCCACAATATCAGAATATGACATAGAGATAAATCCTACTAAGCTTATCAAAGGCCAAGGTTTAGCCAAACTCATGGTTGAATCGAACTATCAGGCCCTAGATATAAACTTCGTTAGTGCCCTTCATGATCAGGAAAATATGGCGACTCCAAAGATTAGTGTACCTTTTACTGATTCACCCTATTATGCAGATATTATATTTGTATTACTAAACTTACAAGCTCCTCCTAGTTTAACAAGAACTAAAGCTAGGTTTTTGAAAATGAAGTCATTGAGATATTGTATTATAAATAATGTTTTATTTTGGAAAGACATTAGTGGTATTCTATTAAACTGTTAACTGAAAGATGAAGCTGATAAAATTATGCAAGAATTTCATGCGGGGGATTATGGAGGAAACTTGTATTGGAATACTATTTCTGACAAAATTTTGAGGGTTGGTTTCTATTGGTCCACCTTGTTTTCAGATGTTAAGAAACATGTGACCTCCTGTCATAAGTGCTAGATATTTGAGGGAAAGAGAAAAATTTTACCCTTGCCTCTTAATCCAATCTCCATTGAAATGCCATTTCAAAAATGGGGGTTAGACTTCAGTGGAGAAATACACCCAGCCTCCTCAGCCCAACATAAGTGGATTCTGATAACCACTGACTATTTTACCAAATGGATAGAAGCCATCCCTTCTAGACAAGCCATAGACATTGTCATTATCTCCTTCCTAGAAAATAATATCATGTCAAGGTTTGGATGTATTGATAATGCAGTTGCCTTTAAATCCAAGAGAATGATAGACTTCTGTAACAAATACCACATTACCCTCAGCCACTCCACTGCATATTAGCGTCAAGGTAATGGACATGCATAATCCTCTAATAAAAGTTTGGTCACTATCATTAAGAAATTACTAGAAGACAACAAAAAGAGATGGAACAAAAAGTTGGTCAATGCCTTATGGGCAGATAGAATAACTACCAAGAAGTCCATTGGCACATCTCCCTATTAGTTAGTATATGGGATGGATGCTATTTTTCCATCCTCAATGGGAGTGCTAGTGATGAAGATCTTCGAGGAATTACAGGTGGAACCAAACGATATCCAGAGAAGGATAAATCAGGCCATACACCTACAACAGACTAGAGAAGAGATATATGTAAAACCATAGGTAATCTAGGACAAAATCGAAAAGGTATTTGATAAAAAGACTAAAGCTGATGATTTTTACATAGGTGATAAAGTTCTTAACTGGGATTCAAGAAGGGAAGACAAAGGCAAACATGGAAAATTTGACTTCTCATGGCAAGGGCCTTATGTCATTTATGGTTATAGGGGTGAAAATTCCTTTTCCTTGAGAGAGATAGATGGATTAGATCTACTAGGAGGACCTATCAATGGTAGAATACTGAAGCATTACTTTTCCATTGATTAACCATAGTTCACTTTAGTTTGCATCATTGTACATAACATTGCAGAGTGTAGATTGGATTGGATGGTAATCCTTTGAAGTTGAAGCCCGGAGAGAAGGCCCTAAGCTTTGAAGCGTTCGCCATCATAAGTATCAATAAAGCAGAAATTAGAGAAGAACAATTTACAAGGTAACTTCAGTACCAATTCAAAGGCTACTAATCTTTAGAGTTCTTGACATTTCACCTGGAAATGCCAGAACCATGTGGAGCCACTGTTAGAATCCTATGTTAATAGGATTCATAATTTTGAATGGGCTATAGTTAGTCTTTTAATACTATACATACCTTTACTTTTCTGCAAATGTTTTCCATATTAAAAAATTAAAAAATGTAAAGAGAGTATGTCCTAAAGGAAATATCGAAGGACAAAAAGGATAAGAAAAGATAAAAAAAAAGTGAAAAAATAAGAACCCCAAACAAAAAAAAATCATGAAAGTGTGCAATTTTAAGTGCCACTACTTTTTACTTTACTGTACAAAATAATGGTTGTGTGTAGCTTGTCATAAATTCCACAATCCATGATAGTCAAACTGTTTAATCTTGACTTCTTCATGCTTTAAATTTGATGTTTATAGTTATAGAATAAAATATCTTGCCAAACTATTTAATCTTGGCAGATCAGTAGTTACGTAGAGAAATAAAATGTGCTCATAAGCTTAATCTGAGCCATTCGAAGATATAAGGTTAGAATTAGATAGTTTACTTTTCAAAAGAGAAAGGAAAGAAAGGTTCTGCTAGCTTAAATGCACCCAATAAAGTGAAGAAAAAATGTTAGGGTAAGTAAAAGGTAAGTAGAAGACAGGTTGCAGAAATACAAAGTTGATTGAAGCAAAAGAACATTTATTATGCTTAATCATATGTTGTAGTGTGCAGGAGTAATTATGAAAGTGAAAGGATGTTCACAAGTTAATTTGACTTACTTCCCCTCATTCCATTTCATCCCCCACTACATACTTACTAATTTCCCCATTATCCCATCATTTCCTAAGAAAATACCATTTTTCCATTCATTTTCATCGTTGCCCCATGGTTTCACACTTTTCCCTAGAAAATTACCCTCTAGAATTCATTCCCATACCCAAAACCCCTTTTCCCTAGTGTGAAACACATTCCCCTTTGAAAAGATCATTTTCTCCTTACTAATTTCCCTTGAAAACCCATAAAACCCCCTTTATCCTAACTTTTATTTCCCCCCCCCCCCCACAATTCACATTTTCCCCGATTATAAACATTTTAACCCACAACCTTGGTGCGGTTAACAAGTCCCTCACTATATTTTAATCTCGGTCTTGCTACATATAACTCGTCCATTATATGCCTAACCCTGGTGATTCATTAATTAATTATAGTTTAGTGTAATTAATTACCCCGGGGCCCCACAAATCTGCACCCCTTCTCCCACTGCCCAACTTCATCACGCGACAGTCGTTAGATTTTTCACCCCCAGATCTGATGGCGGGCATCCATATCGCGTTCATTCACCTCCCGACCTCTACCCACTCGAGAGCACATGAGATTCGTAGTTTTGTTCGGGCCCCTTTTGGCTACGTGGCATATCCTCATTAACTCACGTGCTGTCAGGAAAATACCACCGCACTCCCAAAGGCGGTGCGATGAGCAATGAAACCACCTCCCCGTGTAAGCCCAAAACCATCACTATTCATTATGAAATTCCCTGCCAATTTCTAATCGTTGCTGGTTAAAAGGAAAAAGACTCCATTTTCACCTTTTTTCACTCATTTTCTCTGTGAAAACCTCCTAAGCTTTCCTGCGCCACCCTGAGCCTCTGCAACCAGATTTGACCACCAACTGCCTCCCGAACACGCTCTGGAAGCTCAATTTAGCCCCCCAGTGCATGGATGAAGCCACAGTACCCTCTACAAGCACCATTCACACTAGTTTGCAGCCTATACCACCATTCTAGGCATTTTAACCAAAAACCAGAATGGCCCTCTCAGTTTAAAAACATACAGTGAATGCCAGAAATAATTAACTAAATTTAATTGATTTCCCCTAAATTGAGAATATTTCCCCTCTGAAATACCCAAACCACTATCCTGTAAACTGCCAATACCCTATGTTTGTACAAACCTATTCAAATATTTACTTATACAATCTGTACAAGCCTAATTCCCACATTTTATCCTCAAGATGGCTGCCCAGACCTCTCTAGATGTCAGACCGGTCTCATCCCCTCATCTAGACATTGACCATTTGGCCCTAGCAGATAGGGATTTCCAAAGAAAAGACACTGCAACTCCAACCCAACTTTTGAAGCTCCACTATTGGAGTAAGGATAGATTTTTAAACCATGTTGATGACATCAACCTTTGGGAACTCAATTTTCCGAAGTACACATTCCTAGAAGTTCACCCTTTCCCAGATATTGTGCATTATTGTCATCCCTGTTATGTCCCTAGCCAAAGGGCTATTGCTGCCCCAGACCATGAGTTATTATTCACCATTACACTTGAGTCAATTAACTATATGCTTCAAATCCAATCTAGGCCCAATTGAACCCCTCTATCCATTAGACACCTGTTGGACTTATACATCACATTAGATCAAGTGAAAATTAAGCAAATCTTCGAGAATTTTATCATTGCAGACTACCACACTCCTATAGATACCCACCCTATGGTGCCACCTTTTTCTCAGAGACTGCCAAACACATAATCTGAAGAGGTGCCCATGTTCATGACATTTACAACATTTGAATGGGACATGTTCATAGTCCACCGGTTGCACCCATTCTTCTTCATATAATTCTAGAATTATTTCATCTAGAAGTGCTCCCAATAGGTCTATTTCTACACATATGCAGGCAAAGGAGGTGTATTTTCCTTGAAGAGTCACCTCTGATATTTTTAAAAAATGACCTAATTTATTTCCTATGGCTTTTAAGGATTCTAGTAGCCAGTAATATAAAGGTAGGGAGTAGAGTCTTATCCATACTGGTACTGATGTGAATGTTTCTCATTCCAGGACAAAATTCATCACCCATGGTCACATGTAGAGGCCTGCCACAACATAAAAATATGGTCCTCCTTCGAACACTCTGTCTTTGTCCTCTAGGTTTGTGAACACCACTGTGAAGAATCCCTTGGACCAAAGGTGAATATTTATTTCCCCCTTCGGTTTCTAGTCGTTTCTTATCCATATGTGAAAAGCCTTCTTTGTTGGACATATTCCCATAAATTTACATATAACTGCATATGCCGCCATGTGATCCCTATTCTACTGTAGCGCTAGATTAATTAAAACAACCTAAGGTTTAATGGATGACCTGGGTTTACAGAGTGTTGTCACACTCTTGTGCTTAGTTCTCTGATTGCTACCTCTTGTTCTCTTCTCTCCACTGACTTCCTCATGATTCTCTTCCTGTTCATAAGAACTGATGTTTTCTGGCTTTTTTGTGCTAATACTCTCTGGTTCTGCCTCCATTGGTTTCTTGAAGCGATTCGAACTAGCTTCCTTTCTTCTGTTCACAACTACATGTCTGTGGGAAGGAGTGGAAATCCCCCCTCCTCACCCCTCCATGGTTACTAGCAATAATCCCCTATTGGTCCAAACCCTCGTTCATCTCACTCCCCCGTAGCTCCCGCCCGTCCTCCCACAAGGCAACACACTTTCAAACTTACATGATTTTCGCCCAAAAGAATAGTTGATTATGATAATTTCTTTAAAATAAATGCGTGATAACTTTGTTATGATACTTTATTGGAAACAAATGCATAATAAGTTTGTACATAAATGATAAAGAAACTATGTTGGGTTCTTGAAAATAACTATGTGAAAAGAACACATATGCAGAAGCATAGAAATAATAGTGTGAAGATATAACTATTGTGTTGATAACCTAATTTTGGAAAAATGGAAAACAAAGCTAGGGTTTATTTGTTCAACAATGGGGTTTGGTGCACCGTCGCCATATTTTATCCCTTGGACAACTCGCTGGGCAGCAGGGATGCTAATACTCTGGGACGAAGGCACCTCGTGATTCCCGGATGGGGTATATCTGGGGAGCCAGTTTGTAGGTTTTAACCCCATAAAGAAATTACTTGCATATGGATTCTAAACATAGAAAATAAACAATGCGAGAGCATAACACATAAAACACATATACACAGAGATTTTCCCCTGGATCCCAAAACCGAGACTACCAGCTTGATCTTTCATTATGTTCCTTTCAATGCTACAATACATATTTATGCATGCTAAAGCATCCAATACCATGGACTGAAAACCATCACGTCCAAAACCATGGACCAAAAATCATCGTGTCCAAAACCATGTGCGCAAATCATGCACAAAACCATAGGTAGGTCTGCCCAATCTAACATAGGGTCCATAACCAAAAATTTTTGGGGCGCAACCCCATACCCCATAGAGTGGGGTTATATGCACCCCTCAAATCCCCTGTGACTCTCCCCACTATGCAATCGGCGCAATGAAGGGGGGGCTCTGCCCCCCTTCTAATCCCCCAGTTAATTACGTGGGCTAGTCATGGAAATAATATAACACAACCCAACATTCTCCCACTTGTTGGTTTCTTTCCATAGGGGGCCACAAGAGATCTTAGTCATTTATTTAGCCCTGCAATGTCCATTGTTTTTCTACACCAAGAGAACTTCTCAGAGTTCACAAATTTTTTCAATGCATTTGCACTATTCTTCAAAGTATCCACCTTTACCAGTAACACCCTTTTGTTTTCTACCATATCCCTCACAAAGTGATATTGGGCATCAATGTGCTTTGTCTTTGACTAATATGCAGGGTTCTTTGCTAATAAAATTTCACTTTGGCTGTCACAGTCTATCCTTATAGCTCCCTCTACTAACCCCATATTTGAACACAATCTCTGCAACCAAAATGCTTCCTTGCTTGCATGAGTGGATGCCATGTATTCTGCCTCTGTAGTTGATAATTCCGCTACAGATTTTTTCTTACTCGTCCAACTGACTACACCTCCAAATAGGTTAAACACATATGCACTTGTAGATCTTCTCTGATCCAAATCTCCAGTCCATTCTGCATCAACAAAGCCACGAATATCCAACACTCTTTCCAATCCTGGTATTCCTTGGTAGCATAGACCATAATCACTAGTGCCACGCAAATACCTAAAAACATGCTTCAATTATGTCTAGTGCTTCTTCCCTTCTTTTGACATTTTCTCAATACTCCAACTGCATTTGTAATGTCCAGTCTAGTACAGACCACCGCATACATCAGGCTACTGACTACACTTGCATATGGAACACGAGACATGTCCTCTTCCTCTTCTTGTGTCTTGGGACATTGTTCAACATATAAATTTACACCTATAGGAATAGGAACCTTCACCGGTTTACTATCATGTATATTAAACCTTTGCAATATTGTCTTGACATACTTCCTTTGGTTTAACCAGAGCTTCCTCTTTGCCCAATATCTTTTAATTTCCATGCCCAAAATATAGTTTGCAGCACCAATATTTTCATGTTGAATTAGAGGACAAATGGGTCTTCAAATCCTAGATAGTTTCTTTGTCCTTTCCAACCAACAACATATCATCCACATACAAGACCAGATAAATAACATGTCAACAATTAATTTAAAGTACACACAGTGATCTGCTTTGCTTCTGGTGAAGTCAAGTCGCCACATAAATGTATCAAATTTCTGATACCACATCCTTGGTGATTGTTTTAACCCATACAGATACTTCTTTAACTTGCATACAAGTTATTTCTTACCCTTCACCGTAGAGCTTTCAGGTTTCTTCATGTAGATTTCCTCTTCCAAATCCCTGTGAAGAAATGTTGTCTTCACATCCATTTTTTCTACTTCAAAATTAAAAGTAGCAACAATAGATAAAAGTAATCTAATAGAAGTTACATTGGCAACAAGGGATAAAATATCACCAAAATCAATTCCTAGAACCCGGGAATAACCTTTTGCTACCAACCGAGCTTTGTATTTCTCCACCTTTCCTTCTGCATTTGTCTTCTTCTTCAACACCCATTTGCTGCCAATGGGTTTCCTTCCAGCTGGAAACTCCACCAGATCCCAAGCCTCATTTTCGTGAAAATATGCCATTTCATCAACCATGGCCTCTTTCCAGAGCTTTCCATCCTCTGAATCTACTGCTTCCTTCATAGTTCTAGGATCATCATCAGTAATAGAATTTGAATAGAAAGCATATGGACTATACCTTTATGGCTGCCTTCTTTCTTGAACTGATCTTCTCACACTCAGAGTTTGTGGCTCTTCATCTTCTAATTCCTCCTCTGCTGTAGAGTCTGATTCTTCCTCCTTTATCTCAAACTCTATCTTCTCAAGTTCCTTTGGTTGGACTTCATGTTTAATAACATATTTTACCTCTCTGAACACCACATCGTGGTTGTACACAACCTTCCTTGTTACTGGGTTCCAAAGCTTATAACCCTTTAAACCATCTGTATACCCAATAAAGATGCACTTTTCAGATTTACTATCCAACTTGGTTTGTTTCTCCTTTGGAACATGTACATATGCATCACATCCAAATACCCTCAGATGTGAAAGAGAGGGTTTCTTACCAGTCCATACCTCTTGTGGAGTCTTATCCTCCAACACTGATGAAGGTGATCTATTGACCAAGTAACATGTTGTCTCCACCACCTCTATCTAGAATTCCTGTCCTAACCCGGTACCACTAAGCATAATTCTTACCCTTTCCATCAACGTCTTGTTCATTCTTTCTGCAACTCCATTTTGCTGAGGTGTATATGCGGTAGTCTTCTTTCATGCTATACCACACTTCTTACAGAATTCTTCAAATTCCTTTCTGCAAAACTCTCCACCATTATCTGTCCTCATCACCTTTATCTTCTTCTTTGTCTGGTTTTCCACCAAAGCCTTAAATTCTTGAAACCTATTAAAAACTTCATATTTATTCTTAAGGAAATATATCCATGTATTCCTTGATAAGTCATCTATAAATCATACATAGTATATAGACTTACTCAGTGATGGAACCTTCACAGGTCTAAACTTATCACTATGCACAAGCTCTAATATCTGTTTCACCCTCTTACCACCAGAGGGAAAAATCACCCAATTCTGCTTCCCATATACACAATTTTCACAAAAATCAAAATCCAGAGAGCTATTACTCATACCTTCTACCATACCTTTACCACGAAGTATTCGAAGGCCCTTCTCTCCGATATGTCCAAGCCTTTGATGCCACAACATGGTCTTCTCACCAGAGACCACTAGATTTTCTGCTCCACTTTCAGGAACCACAGAACTGTTGCACCCATCAACAACAATGCTACCTTGCAACGTGTAAAGAGTTCCAATTCGAGCTCCCCCCATTAATACTAGTGCCCGCTAAACCATCTTACAGGTATGCTTCTCGAACAATATTTTTACACTTGCATCATTCACCTTGCTTACATAAATCAGATTTCTGGCCAATGAAGGAATATGTTGAACAAACGAAACTATTCTAACCGTTCCACCTTGCAAATTCAACTTTACTTTTCCACGACCAACGATTCTAGCCTTCCTATCATCACCTAGGAATGCATCACCACTATCGTATTTCTCATACTTACAGAACCACTCTATATGGGGAGTGAAGTGAAAGGATGCACCTGAGTCAATCAACCATGCGTCATGATCTACATGTGTACTTGAAGAAGCCAAGTACAAATCCCCACCTTCATCTGAGGTGGTTTTTGCCTCTGCAAAAGGAACATCATCAGATCCATTTCCTTTATTAGGAGCTTTATATTTACAATCCCTTTTGTAGTGCCCTTCCTTTCTGCATTTCCAGCACACCACCTTTACAGGTTTTCTGGGTGATTTAGATCTCCCACTTGATGACTTATTTTTGTTTCTATTCTGGGACCGTCCTCGTACAGACAAGACATCACCATTCTGGGTCTCCATATTTTTCCGTCTCATCTCCTCTGTCAGTAAGGATGAGACTATTTCATCAAACTGCAAGGCAGTTGTATTGCTACCCATTGCAATAACCAGACCCTCCCACGAAGCTGGTAGAGAACACAACAAACTAATGCACTTATCTTCATCTGAAATTTTAATATCAATAGATAATAACTCACTTACCACAATATTAAATGTGTTCAGATGCTCTGTCACCGAGTCTCCATCTTTCATCCTTAGGTTATACAGCTTTTTCCACAGGAACAATTTATTCACCAGAGACTTAGATTGGTACAAAGTCCCTAACTTGTTCCACAAATCCTTAACTGTAGCTTCCCCTGATACATTTAGCAATAATGAATCTGAGACACACAATCATATTGTGCTCTTTGCCTTGTAA
>APFE030005722.1:114745-159039 GCA_000404065.3 Pinus taeda
TATGACTTGACATTTTGATAGAGTAGATATGTCAGAATTATCAAAAGAGCCGGAAAAAGTTATGGCTATAACTAAAAATTAGGTTAGCATTTCTGTTTAATAAGACTTAGAAGCATATGCGTCAATGCCATATTAAAATGCAAGACTTAGGTTAACCTACCATTCTGAATGAAAAATTGCATTAGGAGGAGCAAAGCCTCCAACAAGACTACATACATACATACATACATACATATATATATATATAACATTGTGTTTACTATATCAAACATTATCAATTGATGAAAAATACATGGTCAATGAAAAAAGTAATAGTAAGTCAATATGAATCGATGGCTATAGACCACCTTCGGTGAGAATAATAATATTTTTTTTGTGATTTTATCCTCATTAAATTCACTTTTTCATATTATTAGCACATGAGTGTGGAAAGTAATATAATAATCAAAGTACTTGCATGCTTGTTCAATGATATTAATCGCTTCCTGAATCACCATTTAACTTTAAGTTTATGTCTTTTTGCGAGTTCACAATGGAATTTCATAAATAAAAATACAATAGTTGGGGTTCTTTTGGAAATATCACTTGCATTAAAGAGTAACATTTTGTAGATGTAACTTTCCATCCATATTTCATGCCAAGTCTTTCCATTCATTTTGCAGGCTCAACAGATGTTATTTTCAATTATTGATTTTTATTCATGTGTTTGAAACTTCTAATCCAAGTTGCAATTTTGAGTTAGATCCATACCAAGAGGGTTAGAGTTATTAAAGTTGATGGCAAGGTCAATTATGATCCTTTCAATTAATTTCTAATTACTTAAAAGACAACTAAAGAGATGTACAATTAATTTTCAATCCAAGATTTGTATGGAACTTGTGAACTATCATGCATCGTATATGTTAGTACAATTTGTTATCTATTATTGAAGTTGTAGTACTCTAAATGGATGTCATAGGAAAATATATTAACATGACTTCACAATTCACTAAGAAAACCATACTACACTTACATGAAAGTAAAGACCACATTTCTACCTAGTGGTCTTAGGAAGACAAATGTTGTAACCCCCAACATAGGTAGAATTACTAATCTAGGCTGCAGGAAAGTAAACACCACTCCTTTACCTAGTGGGATTAGGAATATTGATGTTGTAATACCCAACAAAGGTAGACACGACATAGAGGAAAAAAGTAAATGTCACTCCTTTACCTATTGGGATTAGGAATATTGATGTTGTAATACCCAACAAAGGTAGACATGCCATATACGAAAAAAATAAATGACATTGGCATTAAAGGGTGACTTATTCAAGCATTTAGATGATCATGAATGGTGTAGCAGGAATGCACATGAAATGCAAAGGTTAACAATCTACAATAAACCACAATTTGTAAGATATTCAAAAAAGATTGTGCTATTAAGAATTACACCATGAATTAAAGCAATAATTGTAATTTCTGGATGACAAGGTAAAGTAAAAATCAATATGAAAACAAAGTAGTTAATTGAATCTATAATATAAAGCATTATAATGTTCAAATTGGAATTACAACAATGTGAGTTGCAAAAATAACCTAAATTATGAATTACTATTATGATCACACAAAAATTGCAATAATATTTAGTTTATGAGATATAACGATATTAATTATGAGTGGAAACAAGGTATATGATTGAGAATTGCAGCACTACACAAATAATAGAGTTACACAATATGAAATGTCAAAGTTACAACAAGATAACAAACATAGTAATTGTTGAAATAAAAACACTATAAATGAAACTACATATACACTATAAAGTTACAAAAAATAATTGGCTAAGGAGGGGTCCCTACCTCCTCAGGTGAGGAACTAGTTAAGAAAACAGTAAAGCACTAATCATTCATCACACCATCAAATCAAATTATAATAGATTGAAAACTTGTATTGCAAAAGCTCAAATTACAATCACAGTTCTCTTGACTTAGCTCAATTTTTTACTACCATTACCAACTCTCAAATAGATGATGGTATTTCATACATTATGTCAAATATATAAATTAACCCAAGGATTCAATGGACATCCATGAGATTCTAGTTGTTCCATCCTATTACAATGATTTCACTAAAAGATAGAAAAATCAGGCAAGTGTTAACTCATTCAATTATGTGACAAGTGGCAGTTGGGTGAATCTTTCCTCGTTGACTGACCAATTGCCTTTGTCATTTTCGTTGTTTGGATATTGAATAGTTTACTTCTTTGGGAAATATATTGGTGACAGTTGTGTGGTTGAGCTCATGCATTGTACCAGTTGTCTCATAGTTGCAACAACCTTTCCCGATGATCAATTTTTTGAGAGTTGCAACAACGATTTAGGAGTGAGTTGCAACAATTATTTTGGAGTGAATTATAGCAACATTGTTGTGTGAATTGCAACATCAATGATTTGTAGCATGAGTTGCAACAATTCATAGTTACAAGACTCAAAGTTGTAGCATTTGCACTAGAACAACGAGTTGCAACATAAGTGGCAACACTTCAAAGTTACAACACTTGGAGTTCTAGCATCATGTTGGAACTTCGAGTTGCTACAGTCAACAACAGACAGTTGCAACACTTGTATTCAAGTAGTGAGTTGCAATAACTATCAATAATGAGTTGTAACACTTGCATTATGCACTTTTCTAAAGGTACCTATGTAGCTTTGCCTCTTGAATACCAATGGTTAGCATAAAAATATAATTATCTCCATAAATGCATAAGAATGAACATTAAAATGGCATAGTGAGAAGATAATTGTATCTTGACAAAAATGCATCTTCATGGAAAAAAAGGGTGTTGGGATGAGATGAAAATGGGAAAAATGTGTGAAAAAATGTCTTAGTTAGGTGCTCAAAAAATTCCAAATTGGGCACACATCATCTCCCCCTAACCAAAAATATTGCATGCCCCTATGAAACCAAGTAATTAATTTGATTCTAAGTGAGTGTGACGTCCATGGAGGTTTATGACATTATAGTCAACCTCCCTTGATTCATGGGCATGATACTAGCCTTTCCTTTCTTCAACCTCCCTCCAATCGAGAAGTTCTTCCTTCCTAGACATGTTGTAGTATTTTGATACTTTTTGGAACATAGCTAGATCGTTGGTAGTGAAATTTGAGGTCCACCCAATGATTTCCATAGCTCTCCATACACCTAATGCATTAGTGTACTCTCTTCAAAGCCACTATAAGGTTATTGTGTTTAAATGGATCTTTTCTACATATGTCTTATGTGGCTTGTTCACAGTGATGAGTAAACCATTTGAAAGTTGTCGTTGATAATATCTCAATTTGTTCTTTGCGGTGATTAATGGTCTCCTTCTTATTTTGGGCTATAAAATTTGCATTCCTTGAGAATTTCACCCAATTGTAATGTATAAGAAGGACATACTCACACCTATAATACTCCCCTATAATCCATGGATTTCATTTGAATTTATTTAAAGTTGTTCAGGAAAGATGCAAAAGCTCCTAGCTGAACATATCCCACAAAGTGCTTAGGGTTCCAAATTTGGTCATGATGTAACAAAATATTGTGCTATTATAGCTCACACAGTGGGTTTTTTCTTCATTAATGCACACATAGTAGGCTTCTAGAAATGTATTTGGGAAGGTGACCTCATATGGCTTGGAGGTCATGATATCCTTTCTTTGGAACATGAGGTATTTATCCTGTAAGTACTTGTTGTACATAGGGGAAGGAGTTTGTAGCTAATCTTATATTCTAGCAATAGCTCAAGCTAGATCTTCTCAATTCTATCTTGTCCTCCTACTTTTGGAGTTTTGTAGTCTTCTTGGCCTCCTCATTCATTCCCTTCCTCCATTGATCCCATATGGTTTTATGGATTCCAAATTTTCTACCATATATCTTTGAGGTTCCTAACAATTAGTTGGTGTTCCTTGATGGGAATTACTCCTTCATTATAGGCAATCAATATTCCATTGAAAATGAAACAAGAAAATCCCAATTTAATTTTTTCCTTGAATTAAATTAGGAATAAAATTATAATTCTGTTGTAATTCCACATTAACAACTTGTATCAGTATCATTTCTTGGATATTGCCTTCCCTCCACATAAACCCCCGGCTCCTTTTAAATTCAACCCCTCATGGCTTCAGGACCCCTCCTTTAGCGCCCTTTTCAAAGATACATGGTTACATCCGGGGTCAAATGCAAGAGAGGATAAAGGCTTTCTATTCATGGAGAACCTCAAGAGATTAAAAAAAGCAACCATTATTTGGGCAAAAGATAGGAGGACGAGACAAAATGAAGACCTTCTCAAAATTAGGGAGGAACTGAAGTTATTGGAAAGTCCTGAGGTGGACGGCTATCACTCACAAGCTTCAAAAGACAGAATCCTCCATTTGGAAAAGAGCCAAAACAAAATTCTTTTAGACAAGGAAGAAGAATGGAGGATCAAGAGCCGGGCCATATGGCTGAAATCTGGGGATGAGAATACCAGGTTTTTTCACAATTATGCAAAAGGAAGAAAATCAGTAAATACCATTTGGAGTCTCAAGGATGAAGAAGGAAGGGAGGTCAGCTCCTTCTCGGATCTTTCCAGTTTAGGGAAGAGGCACTTTGAAAGAATTTTTTCTGATCCAGGGGAGGCCACTATAGCAGAAGTTCTTAGAACGGCACAATGTTTTCCGAGGTATGTGGAGGAGGAAGAAGCTGAGGACCTCTCTAGACCTTTCACTAAGGAGGAGATTGAAGCAGCAATGAAAATAATGGCAAAAGACAAAAGTCCTGGCCCGGATGGCTGGACAATTGAACTGCTTCTCTTCTTTTTTGACTTATTGGGCACTGAAATCACTGATGTTATAGAAGAATCAAGACTAAAGGGAGAGGTTTACAGGCCCTTCAACTCCACTTTTATCGCACTCATACCAAAAAAAGATGATCCGAGGACCTTTGAAGATTTCAGACCGATCTCTTTGTGCAACTGTATTTATAAAATCACAGCAAAAGTGATTGCTATTCGAATCTTTCCTATCTTGTCTAGGAACATTTCAATGGAACAGTTTGGGTTTCTAGATGGCAGGCAAATCCATGAAGTAATTGGGGTAGCGCAGGAGGTTATACACAGTGTCAGACAAAATAAAAAGAAGGGAGCGGTTTTAAAAATAGATTTATCAAAAGCCTTTGATCGGGTCAATTGGCTTTACCTGAGAATGTTGTTGACTCATTTGGGGTTCAATTACACTTTCACCAGCTGGATCATGGGCTGTATCTCAAGTGTCAGTTTTGCAGTGCTGATCAATGGTTCTGCTTCCTCCTTTTTCAACAGCCAAAGAGGTATCAGGCAAGGATGCCCCTTATCGCCGCTTTTATTCCTGTTAGTGGCAGAGGGTTTGAGCAGATTGATTCATAAGGCAAGAAGACAAGAAAAGGTAAAAGGTATTGAGGTAGCAATCAACCTCTTTATCTCTCATTTGCTTTTTGTCGATGATATTCTGATTTTTACAAATGGTACATCTATCGAAATCAAGGAATATAAAAACATTTTTGACCTCTTTATGCAAGCTACCGGAATGCAGATAAAAACCAGAAAGTCTCAAATTTGTACAGCTGAACTTGACAGAAGGGAAAAAGTAAGAATTTCCAATCTTTTTGCTTTTCCTCTTCAGCCCCTGGACACACCTCTAAAATATTTGGGGTTTTGGTTAAAGCCAGTAGCCTACAAGAAAGAGGATTGGAATTGGCTTATAGCAAAGATAGAAGCTAGAATAAACCACTGGAGTTTCAGGTGGCTTTCCAGAGCAGGCAGATTGACTCTTCTCAAATCTGTCTTGTTAGCCATCCCAATTTATTGGGCTGCCCTTACCTGGGTCCCAAAAGGAGTGCTGGAAAAGATAAGGAAGATCTGTAGTAGATTCTTATGGGCAGGTGCGGCAAAGGACTCCTCGGTTCTTCCATGGGTGGCCTGGGATAAGATTGCAAGACCTAAAGATTGGGGAGGGTGGGGAATCAAGAGGCTCCCCGAGTTCAGTTTGTCTTTGGCGGCAAAGTCTGGGTGGAGGTTAATTTCGATGGAGAACCTCTGGACAAAGGTAGTAAAAAGGAAGTACATAGATCCAACTCCTTTGGAAGATTGGATTAGAAGCCAGCAAAAGAATCAGAAAAACAGTTCTATCATCTGGAAGGCTACCCTGGAGGCTTTCACTGTAATAGAACAAGGGCTTGCATGGAAAGTTGGAGATGGCAGACACATCAGAGTTGGAAGGGACCCGTGGGTGGGCTGTAGCGAAGCTTATGCTCTATCCCTGGGTCTCCTAAGACACCTTGACAGCAAAGGAATTGTCACGCTCAACCAAGCGGAGAAAGTGGGCCTCTCTACTTTATGGGGTCAGGCTTGGAAGAGTGATGAAGATCTTGGTCTAAATATCCGTTGGAAGAATGAATGGGCCTCTTACATTCAAGAACTCCATCGCTCACATGTAAGACTCAAAGATGACCCTGACAAACTGATTTGGGCATTGGGAAAAACAGGAGAATACTGTCCCAAAGAAGGTTACTCTTTCCTAATGAACTAGAAAGGATGGGATCACCCAGAATGGTGGTCTAAAAGCTTATGGAAATTGACTAGTCCGGCAAAAGCTCGTATTTTCCTTTGGTGTATGCTGAAAGGTAAAATTCCAACTTGGGACAGACTGCAAGCTAGATTCCTTTCTGGTCCAGGTAGATGCCCTTTATGTAAATCAGAAGAAGAATCTATTAGACACCTTTTTATCTCGTGCCCTGTTTTGTTAAAGATCTGGGAGGAGCTTACAGGTTTGCTCAATATCAAGGCACAATGGGGTCCGGAACCTCTGGATGTGGCTTGGAAAAACTGGTGGCAAAAGCATCCGGATGGAGTACTGAGAAACTTGCCTCCCATTTTCTTCTGGGGAGTATGGATAGCAAGAAACAATAGCATCTTTCAGGATAAATCCACCCCATCATCAGTTGCCGCTTCAACTTGTACAGCAATATATACCACTATTCCTGTGCCTGAGGTAAAAACCATCCCTAAACGAGATAAGGCTTTCTCCATAAGGGAAGGCACCCCTTGGGCCTTTTATGACGGAGCCTCCCAGAACAATAGGGCCGGCGCTAGCATGAGCATTCATCTTTCTGCCGAACATCATCTAAAAGCCTCTGTTGGATTGGGACCCGGGACTAATAACTACGCCGAGCTATCTGCTTTACACCTTCTGCTGTGTTGGCTTCTCCAGAGGAGCATTTCTTCTATACAAATTTTCGGTGATTCTCAAAATGTCTCCAATTGGGTTAATGGCTCTGCTTCGTGTCAAAATCAAATTTTAAAGCCTCTTTTAGATGAAATTCTGTTACTAAAGGCGTCCTTCATCAGTTTTCAGCTATGTCATATCTTCAGGGAAAATAATGAAGAGGCCGACAAGCTCTCAAAAGCTGGCCTTCAACAGGATTTGGGCGGATGGGCGATAGAGGAATCCCTACAGGGGCGCCAAACCTTTTCACTGCAGCCACCATTCGCTCCGCCTATATGATTAGGGAGACAGCTCATCCTTGTTTTTTTCTCTCAGGTTTTTGCTTTTTCTACAGGCTCCAAAGACGCTGTTACTATTTCTTTTTCTCTCTTGTAAAGATATATCACAGGCCGATTTAGAAAGTTTTCCTCAAAACTCAGTCATTTTAAATCAGCGTTATTGTTCATTCGCTCAGTTCTTGTTAGACGGGACTGTTTCCCTTCAAAGCAAGCAGCTTTTTCTGTGGTTCTTAAACCAAAAAAATCAGCAATGATATTTCATTCCAACAGGAAAAAGACATTGCTGGATAGCGTTGCTGCTGGACAGAGCAGATGCATCTTGTTTGTTTTTTTTTTCTCAAAGCACTAATTAGAATCAGCCAGAATTATATGCTCAGCTCCAGGGGGGCAAACTTCTGCGGAAGTGCTTTAACCAGATTGTAAACTTTTTATTTTGCTAATAAAAAGTTCATTTTTTTTCCTCGGAAAAAAAAGATATCAATCAGCCCTAATTCATTATTATTACTTTCAATTTCAAGCATTGTTATTATTATAACTGCTCAAACTCATTATTTTCATTAATTTGCTGCAATTTAATTACGACGTTTCAAACCCATGATTATAACTGCTCAAACTCATTATTTTCATTAATTTGCTGCAATTTAATTACGACGTTTCAAACCCATGATTATTCTAGTTGATTTTAGAAATTACTACTACAATATTCTAGTTGATTTTAGAAATTACTATTACAATGGATGGAAACCATTAGTACAGTTGTTTCAAACAAATTTTTACCGGTTATATATTTCTACTTCTATTAGTAATTAGAGTAAAATAATTTTCATGTTATATTATTGAGAAATGAAAACTCAAAGGATATTTTGAAAGCTTAATTGTCTACTCACTTTGTCCAAAAGCTTTCTTTTGAGATGACATTTAAATATCTGTTGTATTTAATATGATACTTACCCATGCGATTATATTTTGGCCTTAAACATTTTTACAATAAATACATATGTTGAGAAAGTTTGTGTGTCCTGCCACTCCCATTGATAACTACCTGTTGAGGTTCTTTTCTATAACAAATACTTAGATTGAAAATTAAATGCATTCTTCATATATATTGTCTTTTTCTTTAATATATATTTATATAATGTTTTTTTTTTTAATAGAGATCTAAAATTGATACCAAATTAGTTGAACAATGGACCTAATTACATCTAACATGTTCTCCCTCTCCCAATGTTTGTAGAGTATGGTGCCTCATCATTTTGTCATAAACATTCAAAAGCATGAAACCATCAAAAGTATTTCTAATTGAAATCATCAATGTACAAGAAGAAAAAGGTATAAAAGCCCTATTCAGATTACCACCAAAAGGAGAATTGAGTAATTGACATATAATGTATTGAGTGAGGCTTATGAAATGCTCTATATTGTTACAACTTACTTCCAATGGCTTATGAAATGCTTTGTTTAATCATGATATTGTTACAAATTTAATGATGATATTGTTACAACTTACTTCCAATGGCTTATGAAATGCTCTGTTTAATCATGATATTGTTACAAATTTAATGATGATATTGTTACAACTTACTTTCCAACGATGATATTGTTACAACTTACTTTCCAACTTCTTTCCTCGTCATATCATTATTTATTATTGATCATATCATTATTTAAGGCACTTAATGGACACTGAGATGTAAGATTAGTTTCTAGATAAGAGGAGATTGACACTCAAAAATTTGAGTGAAATTCCAGGTCTCATTAAAACAAATTGAGTGGACTCTTAGTTTCTAGATAAGAGGAGATTGACACTCAAAAATTTGAGTGAAATTCCAGGTCTCATTAAAACAAATTGAGTGGACTCCATAACTCTCGCAAGTCTCTACTACCAAGATTACCAAGATTGGTAAGTGCAGAGTCTTTATCACATGGGGTATCTTCCTCTACTACTAAGATTGGTAAGTGCAGAGTCTTTATCACATGGGGTATCTTCCCAATCTTTATCACATGGATATGATGTGTACCAACAACCATCTTAGTTAGGTACTTTACCACATAGAGGTAACTTCGGTCACATGGATATGATGTGTACCAACCATCTTAGTTATGTAATTTATAACATGTAACATGGGGTAACTTCTGAATATTTATCACATGGATATACCCTATCACATGGATATGATGTGTACCAACAACCATCTTAGTTAGGTAATTTCAGAATCTTTATCATATCCATTCTTTATTACATGGATATGATAGTTAGATAACTTCAAAATCTTTATCACATGGATATGATAGTTTAAATATTTTATGAATATGTTTTGATGATTGGAAAGATATTACAGATTTCAATGGTTAGTTTGATCTATGTGTCTAAAAGAAAAACATAAAATACTAAGATCTTTTTATTATTCTTTAACCTTTTTTATATTAATTAATTTCTAAACCATATTTTATTATTTTTGGTCCTTTTAAATTGACTACAGCTTTAATGTAAATCAAACTTCTTACAACGGTGGTTTATTGACTTGGCTAAGGATAAGGAGAAATTAACTACCATTGGTAATTAAAATAAATTTATATATATATATATATGAGAGAAAAAAATATATAATATATATGAGAGAAAAAAAATCAAAATAATTTTTATGAAAAAAGTTAGGAATTATTGATAAAATAAAGAGAAATTGATTAAAAACAAAACTAATAAATAAAAAACCAACTCAAATGTAAATACTTAAAATAAAAAAAATATAAATTAAATTAAAATCCAAAAGAAAACAAAGAAGAATGAGAACCAAAAGAAAAAAAAAATAGAGGCAACAAAAACAGGGATCAGACCGTTTCGAAATGAAGTTATTACACATACGAGAGGGATCAGACAGTTTCGAAGTGAAGTTACAAATATGAGAGAAGTGAAGTTACAAATATGAGAAGAAGTTACAAATAGGAGAGAGGGATCAAACAGTTTCGAAGTGAAGTTACAAATATGAGAGGGATCAGAAAGTTTCGAAGTGAAGTTACAAATATGAGAGGGATTACAAATATGAGAGCGATCAGACATTTTAGAAGTTACAAATATGAAAACATTGATAACTACGGAATCTTTATCATATGGATATGCTGTGTTAAATAATTTTGGAATCTTAATCAAATTTATTTGGTAATTTCAGAATTTTTATCACATGGATATGATGTGTATTGGAAAGTTATTATAGTACTTAAAATAGTTTGATCTATATATCTGAGTTTATGAAAATGCTAAATGGATTTATATATTGAAGAATTTTAATAAAAAAACATAAAATATTAAAAATATTAATATTTTTAATTTTTTAAACTGGTGTCTTTTTATTCTGTCAAAGTAAATTATGCTTTATAGTTCTTATATTTGTTATATCTTTAAAATCAAAATATACATATTGTTTTTCAATTACAAGGTCTTCTATATATATTTTAAATCAATTAAAAGATAAAAGACAACCAAATCTCAACAATTACATAAAAACCAGCAAAATCTCAACTACAGTAACTTCAATTCAGAAAAACACCAACATCTTTTTCTATTATCACTAAAAAGCCAACAGACATGTTGCAATTATGTCAACATGTGACCGTATTTCAATTCAGAAAAACACCAACATCTTTTTCCGTTATCACTACAGACATGTTGCAATTGCAACATGTGACCGTATTAATTATGGTCATGAAGATATCCTGATCGGTTCTTCGACTCCTCCCAAAAAAGAAAATGCGTTGATGTTGGACAATATGCATTCTTGTCAGGTTGGAAAGGAACAGTAAGTGAAGACTATAGACTGGCAGACCCGTAATTTTCCAAATGTTTTTGCTTGACATTGAACCATAAACATTAAAACCTACTTTAAAAAAACAAAAAAAATCTGATATTTTTGGTTGAAACGGATCGAAATCTAGGCCTTTATTTTGGTTCTGAACATTAGAGTTATTAGTTACAACCAAAAAATAATAGTACATTCTTGAAATGGAAATGGAATCACATTGGGCTCGAGTAGTAAGTGCTAGATGAACTGCATTGCAAAGTTGTCCAAAAAAACATTTAAAAAATATAAGTATGAATATTATAGAAACAATTATATTCAATCAAATGCCCAGGATCCATGGTCACGGAGACAAAGTTTTAGAGATTTCTACATTTAAGGTGTGCTCTGTAAACTAACTAAATACCAAATATACAGAAATGCATGTCATCCCTCAGAGCATCACACTGAAGTACAACTTAGTCATAAGAGACTTCAAATACAAATATTACTGTATATCAAGCACACTGATTGCATTGCCTGGCTAATAGATATTTATTCTAAGCTGTTTGGATGACTAGAACTGCAGAATGCGGCCTTTAAAACAGGAATCGAAAAACCAGAATGACCCGCTGTGGTTGCAGAGTTACAGCCATCGACAAAATTACACATGGAGGGGTGATGGGTATCCATGAGGCGACGCTGCCTGCGGGCTTGCTGCCAATGTCAGGAAAACGGGCTTGCTGTCAATGTCAGGAAACGTCTATTGCGCACCGGAACTTTTAATCTTGCTGCTACGCCTCTTGATCGGATCGAAGCTTCAGAGAAGCCGCTGCAGGTAGAGATCCCAACAGACAATCCTAGATTCAAATTAAATTAGAATTTGATGATGGCCAGGATGTGAAATCTCGGTGATGGGCACCGGATAGGATTTCGATTCGAATGTCTGGTTATCGCAGATGATGGTTTGTATCGCAGATGATGGGTTGATGTAAAATTTCATAACTGATTAATAACGGTCTTAAATCTTATGGCAGAGAATTTCGATTCCAATGTCTGGTTATCCCAGATGATGGTTTGTATGGCAGATGATGGGTTGGATGTAAAATTTCATAACTGATTAATAACTGTCTTAAATCTTGTGCTAGAGATTATTTCAATCTTATAACACCAAAACTAATGGTGTAGGTATGACAGAGTTTTTTCAAAAGGGAATGGTTTATCCCGTAATAAAAAAAAGTGAGTAGGGCAGTAAATATATTATGATTAATTATTGCAATAAAATAATTACTATTAATTTTGATTTTATTTAACTTTTAAGAAAGGTGTTCTCAATAAAAAAATTGAAGTGTTAAAAGAGTTCCCTGGTTTATAACTAAGATATAAGACAATTTTCTAAAATTAGATATGCTTTGAAAAACTCTAAGAAATTGGTAAGTCTTTAGGCATCAAAATTTTTAAACTTATTGGTGGGCCTTTAGACATCAAAATTTTTTAATTTATTAAAAGGCAATGCATCTTTACAATATCTAACACACTACAACCATTGATAAACATTCAGAAAATAAAAAAAATGTCCACATATATTCATCCACCTTAGTTGAAATAAAAAGCCTTGGGCTAATTAAATTCCCTTCAAAAACTATTGGAATAATAAATTTAAGTTATTAAATTTATGTACAAAATTTTGTTGGCCAAATTTTGCGAGTCATGAGATTACTGTATGTTTAACCTTTGGTTTGATAAGTCGCCAAGCAGGGTTAATATAAATCGTCAAAATCACCATAGCTAATTTTTTTCCCGCTAAATTTTAAACTAATAACCTTTATATCAAGAAATATTTTAACAATACACCCATCATCTATTATAATAACAAATAAACTTATATAAATTCATTTTTAAAAATATTAATATATTATATATTTAAAATATCTTTCAAACATAATAATATAATTTAACTAAAAAATTCAAGTTTTTAATTTAAAAATTAAATTTCACACCTTATCCCTCTTCACCATCTTCTTCACCATCTTGCAATGGTGGAGTAGAGCAGCAACTTCGTAAAAAATTAGATATAAATATGTTTATATATAGTTTTCGATTTATATATAAAATTATTTATTTTCGTATTTTTCATTTACATATTTTATTTTTAAATAGTTTATTCTCTTTTTAATTTTGTTATATAATTTGTAATTTATTAATAAAATAGTTTAATTATTCTTATTTAATATTATTATTATTTATTTTTTTATTTTTTTGAAAACTATATCAGTTTACGAGTAGTTGATATTTAGGATTCTTATATTTTTAGGTTTCGAATAATAAATTATTTATTTAACTTCTAAAATCTACATTTAGATTTTTTAATTAATTAAAAAGTAAATTTAGATCTTATTTATTTCAAAATTGAAAGATAATTTTATTTTAATTTTTATTTATTTTGAAAAGTTAAATTTTTAATTAGAAGTAATTCTAAATTTTACTCTAAAAATTATTGTTTTTAAGTATTGTAAACTAGTGATCAAATTTGAAAAGCTAGTCTTATTTTTATTTGGAAGGGCATATATTCTTGTGACCCTTCAAAGATGAAAAGTTACAAAAAAATTTGTACATCTATTAAAAAGTATATATTAAATAAACACTCCATATAAAAAGGTTCCAAAATTAAATAATGTCCTTTTAAATCTTTAAAATTTTAAATTAAAACTATCAATATTCATCTAAATATACTAAGATATTCAGTGAAATATATAGAAAAATGAAAATTTATTTTTTACAATAGAATATTATTTTTAACACCATCACACTACACATATTTAAAGAGTTGTGAATATTATTAAATTCATCCTAATATTTATAATTGTAATATATATATATATATATATATATATATATATATATATATATATATAAATATAAATATAATACCTTAATATAACTTCTCTAAAAATTTATATATATAATACCTTAATATAACTTCTCTAAAAATTACGAAATAAAAAAAAACTTTCAAAATTTAAACTGATTGTCTTTCTATTTACTCTTTTAACTATCTCTAAGAAAGAAAATCTATTTTCGAAAGAGTTCCTCTCTTTTGAAGAAAAAAAAAAACAAACTATTACATAAAAAAAGAGTTATCCTCTCTTCAACTCTAAATCTATCCATCCTAAAAATAAAAACAAAGAATCAATAAAAATAAAAACAAAGAATCAATATCTTATTACTTCAGTTGCATACGTGCAGATCTCGTCCACAAAGGTTCATCCTATTCCTGGTGGAGATAATAAGACACTTGGCTGCCCCGGATGGCATAGGGTTGCTTATCATTAATTGGTTTTCACTTTCACTCGGCAACTCCGAAGCATATTTCATTTTTAATCAGAAATATTTAAATAAAATTCGTCCAAGTTTAGGCGTTAAAGTCTTCATTTCATTTTTAACCATAAATCTTTAAACAAAATTTGTCCACATTTAAGCGTTAAAGTCTTCATCGATTACATTGAAAAACAGAGAAGCTCAAGATCATCATAACCAAACTATATTGGAGTTAAAAAAATTCCAGGATTCCTCACCATAATTCTCCCAGAAAATGGTCTGCCGATTATTCTATTGTGTTAAGCAGAATTCTAATATCTTATGTAAATCTGCTACTTTAATATCCTATGTAAACTTGTTACTTTACATCTTCTCTTTAAATTTGTATGTACTTTAATATCCTACGTAAACTTGTTACTTTACATTTTCTCTTTAAATTTGTATCTACTTTAATATCCTATGTAAACTTGTTACTTTACATTTTCTCTTTAAATTTGTATCTGAATTATTTTATATTTTCAACAATAACTTAACAGCTTCATGGATACAAGGTCAGGCGAAATCAGCTAAGATAAAGTTCCTGAGCATTTTTAGTGCAGAAATAGACAAGAAAATGAATAAAATAGCAAAGGCGTACCATTCGGGCCGAGCGAAGTGAGTGTGATTTGGGAGAGTTGCTTGCAGGCATCGATGTTTTTGAGGATGACTTCATCTAAGCCGGAGAGGCGCACACATTTTGAGTGCAGAAATAGATAGGAAAATTAAGTGAATAAAATACCAAACTAGTACCATTCGGGCTGACGGAAGTGCGTGTGATTTGGGAAAGTTGCTTGCCCGATGTTTTTAAGGATGATTTCGTCTAAGCTTGAGAGGAGCTTGTCCCTCCCTTACAGAATGCCCCGTAAGCCTTGGGGTTGGATCTAAAACCTCATTCTTCACTTTACTGAACATTGACCTTAGGGGTTTTTCGTTAAACCCTATGTTCTTTGGCAAGGCTCAATCTTTATTTCTGTGATTCCAAAAACTTCGAGAGGAAAGCAAAGCTAAAAACAATAAAATGATTTAAAAGAGAAGAAAATTAGAAAAGAAAATGCCGCACAATCCAGTAAATTGTTATGGAGACTTTTGCTCATTTAAGATGGTGGGGCTAAAAAAGGAAAGACTAGACTTTCATGAATATCTAGAAAAGACTGAATTTGTAGTATTTCATTTTATGCAACACTAAAAAAAAAAGGGAAGATGATATTGATTCTTGTTTTTTATTCTGGTAGTGAACCCAAAGCCACATGCCATGCCTTTATAGCTGCAACAACCTGTGCTGCTTGTACTCTTTAAGTCTATACCCAATTCAGCGGAGTGCTTGCGTAACCTAGACTCCAAGTCTATACTCATCCAGGGTACAATGCAAGTTGCAACTTGCAGCCAAGGGTGAGTGATACAATCCATAACTTAAATCTTAAAAAAATTCCAGTGGACTGGTAGCACTTAGGATATTTTGTAATTTTTTTTTTTTTTTTGTAAATTTGCAGAAATAAAAATTTAAATTTTTTTGACGCTCAAATTTTACTGAGCACTTGCCTAATGTGCTAGAAGGCTCTTACGTGCTATGACCTGTAAAATTTTGAACTCTGATTAGAACGATATATCTTTAAATAACATTCAACCTTATTCCATACATAAACCTTAAATATGTGATCCATCTTATTGTCAGAAGACTTTTAAATAACATTTAACGTATGAAAAAAAATAATTGATTTTTTTTTTAATTTTATTTTAAAATTACAATTTAAAAAAATCAAAATAATAGAAAGCTATAAAAGATTTGGCTTTACAAATATTTAATATTTATTATAAATTATATATTTTTTAATTAAAAAAAATATTTAAAAACTACTTTAATAACTATGATTAAAAATATATATATAATTTATCTCAGTGAAAAAATGAAAAATAATAAATTTCATGAAATAATATAATGTGATATTTTGTATTGAAAAAATGAAAAATAGATTTCGTAAACTATATTAATGTGATATCCTATAATATTTAAATATTTTAACAATATTTTTAATTTGTAGAAAATTAAAATTAATAATTATTTACACAAGTCATAATATATATGGTAAAATTTGTATAATTTAATATTGATTTATGAAAATTTTCACAAAACAATAAACTGAATAAAATTTCTATAATTTCCTTTTTCCCAGTAGGGAAAAAAAACATATTATTGTATTGATTCATAATAAAGATCGTAAAAATCATCATAAATCCATATTATATGCCAGTTTAGTAATGACTCACAACCATTCATATGATGAACATATCAACAGAAAGTAAGAAGATCTATCTATCCCCTGAGTAGCCTCAAGATCGAATAAAAAACAATAACATAAAAATTTTGAAAAACCCAATAGCAAAATTTTTATAATGTAACATTAATTTATGAAAATTTTGATACTAAACAATGACATCATAATTCTGAAAAAAAAAATTAAAGAAAAAACAATAACATCCCATCACGAAATAAAGTTATGTAATCTCAGGAACTATTTCCTTTCGCCCGACCTTCCGCTAAGGTTTCTGCAATGCCAAGTAAACCTCTTGTTAAGCCTACACTCATGCTAGAGCAGCCAACGACGATTTATTCTTACCCACCATAGATATTTGTTCATTCCCCGGCAGAGAAAGCTGGATTATTGTAGAACCTTAAACAAAATACTTCTGAAGTGCAGGAGGTCTTTAATTAATGAGAGGTTAGTTAAGTTGAGAAATACTTCGGAAGTGCACGAGCTTTTTAATTAATAATGGGTTAGATAAGTTGAGAGTCTAGACTATCCACCGTGAGAAAGTTGTCTCAACAACCACGATCACATTGCCCTGCCTTTTCGAAATTGGCCTCCTATTTATCTTGGGAGTTCCTATTCTATTTAGAATTCTTTATAAATCGTTTTACATGATAAATGTTATTTTAAAGGTACTTATTACCAAACATACTCAGCGATGACCACACCTCACAAAACTTTCTAGAATGTTAAATAAGGCAATCACATTAATATTACATGAAACATTGAAAATGTTTCTTCCTTCAGAATTTTCCTCGAAGAATCTGCATTCCCATATATCCGCATAAATATCACAATTTGTAACACTAAAATAAAATATTATGGTTAACCTTGTTATATATTAGAAAATATTAAGAAAATTATAAATGCAAGCATCATAGTGGTGTGCTATGTGTCGGTTCCAGGGCCTTCTTTTAATGTTGAGCCATCCGCGATCTTGAGACTATCAATTCCATATAGTTCTGATTAACCACAGCCCCAACATGACATCCTGCATGGAAAAGCCATGTTGTATTCACAATATCACCACAGAACTAGGCGACGGCTGCATCGTGCCAGCGTGTTCTATGTCAAACTCTAAAATCCATCAGCGTTCATGCGCTGAGAGGACTCATTTTCGCCCATTAACTTTTAATTTCGCCCAGTAGTTTCAATTTTCAAAGTCTAACTACTACCGCTTTATGTTTGTGTTCGAGATCATTCGGGGTTCATGGATTTCGTCACGGTTCTTAGAAGGATAAGAGTGATCTACAAGTGATATAGGAGAAATCACTTTTTGTCTTTAAAATGGGTTAAATATGAAAAGAACATCGACGGAGAGAAATGCATGGAAAAAGATGAATAACCCATCAACTTTCGAAAATTTGATTAGTCATTATTTGGAAGCATACAGTGATTATCTAGAAGCATCATCATGGTAACTTGCGATTTTTTATTTATTTTTCTAAAAGAAAAATTAAAATGTTTGTATATTAGATTTTTAAATAATATTTTTATAGATTTATATATTCTATTACTTTTAGATATAAATTTATGCATGGAAAAAGATGAATAACCGATCAACTTTCGAAAATATGATTAGTGATTATTTGGAAGCATAGAGTGATTATCTAGGAGCATCATCATAGTAACTTGGCATTTTTTTTCAAAAAAAAATTTAAAATTTTTGTATGTTATTTTATATTAGATTTTAAAATAATATTTTTATAAATTTTATATATTCTATTGCATTTAGATATAAATTAAATTTAGTTGAAATAATAAATTCTAATTAGAATTCCCTTTTTAATTTTTTAGAAATCATCTGGTCTCCCTAAACGTGTATTTCTCGATAATTATATTGGTTCTGAGGTAAAAACATGTCTTTTGCATTAATGTATCTGTCACTATAAATATTATAGAAAGAAACTTCGAAATGGGTTTTATAAATGTTTGCACTAATATTAAAAAAATATTGAACTTTATCCTGTAGGGTGTTTAAGTTTAATTAAATTTTTAAAATATTAATGATAGTATTTCACTGATAGGCCGATCATATTTCCATACAAAAATTAATATGTGTAAAAATTACAATATATTATAAAAAAATAATTTTAAATCAATATATTAAATAAGTTAACTTCTTTTAAGAATTAGCTTATTAAATGTTAATGATATATATAATACATTAACATATGTGATTTATTTGACGATTAACCAAGATACACATTGCAATCATTATTGTTGGAACCTATGTACTCTCGAGCCACTCTTCTTTGGTAACCTAAGCTTCGTAATATATCCAATCGTATCCATGAACTAAGCATTTAGTTTGTGTCTAATTGGCCACAAACCATAATATACAACGTTCATTTTTTGTTTTTTGCCCTTCAAGTATGCCATCTTTCACGAAACAGGTTTTTTTCAGTGATTTAAATTTTCGAAAGTAACCAAATATCACATTCATTTACCAAATATTACCTTCGAAGAGTTTGTGTTGCAACTGATTGGTAAATTTTCCCCGATCATAAAAGTTTTGTTTAATGCGACCTCGAATGCTGTCCAATGAAATAAGTTGAATACTTGGTATGTCAACCCATTGAATCAAATACGTATTCAAGCGATGTGGGTTTCTATGATATGTACTCAAAATTATGGATTTATCTTACTTTATATTTAAATATTATATTTATTCAGGTTTTTTAAGTGTGTTTGGCGTCGAATTAAGGATCAATTTAAAAGTTGCATTCTTCTATATTTAAATGTAAAGCATAGTTTCGGTGACCATAACATTCATCGGAATATGGAAGCATGGAATTGTTTTATTATTCCATTCATAGGCAGCTATTTTCATTAGTATGGCATATCTTCTGCTTTAGAATGAATTCATGTCATATGTTGAATTCATGTCATATGTTGCTATGACATAGGTCAAAATTCATGAATATTATCTTTTATAGATGTTTTTATTTGTTGATAACCATACATATTGTGTTAGGTCTCATAATTAGGTTATGTTCCCACTTCTAGGGTAATTATAGGGTTAATAAGGGTTTATGTCATCTTATATTATGTGTGCTTCAAGTCATAATACTCTTCTTGAATTCAACATTGAAAGTATGCCTTTTTTTAATATACCATTGCCTTGTGTACTAAACTAATGAAGTAGAGCCATGAATCTTATGTTAGTGGTTCTAATTAAATGTCATGTCTTGTGATGTGGGATTACTTTGATGTTCCATATTCCTTATAGCTAGATCTTTTAAATGAGAATAATTGTATGGATTTTGATCTTAATAATTGTTTTTCCCATAAAACTTTTATTGATGATAAAATCCTTAAAATTAGGCACTATTGTTTTTCCCACAAAACCTTTCATTGGTGCTAAAATTCTTAAAGTTAGGCACTTATCTAACTACTTCCTAGATGATTCCATTTAAAAAATTGTGTAATTTCTTACTTTTGAGATATAACCTATAATTATTCAAGCACAACTTAATTTGCTATAAACCTAGACATAAGTGGTTTATGAGGAATTATGGCATTGAACACTAATTATTCTTGAACAGGTAACCATGTTTGTGGTGTATTTTTGTTTTGTAAATGTATGTACATACCACTAAAATTTTGCAAGTGAAGAAGGAATTGAAAGAGAGCTATGACTCCAATAGAGAAGAAGGAGGGGATTTATGGGGATAAGAGATTTTGAGAGATTTGACAATAACATGGAAATAAACACCCTCCTTATTTTGAAATGAACCCAATAGTTTATCAATACCTTTCCATATACACTCTTTTGAATGTTCCCTATGGTCTAGTGGGAGATTTTAAAAAATATACATCTTTAAAATTATGTGGATGATCTTTTTTATCACTTCAAATTCTCTCTTTTGAAGTGGAGATAGTATCACTTAGTGAGTTTTGAAGAGATTCTATGAGGTTTGGCTAGTGGGCGAGCATGGATTTGTGATATATATATAATATGATGTTTCAAAATGTTTATCAATAATATTCAAAAGAGGATCATTCAAAAAGGTCTAATGCTCAATTGGTGAATTTAAAAGATAATTTTTGAAAATGGCATGATGGTCTATTCCATAGTTTTCAAAGATGTTCTTTGGAGATATTTGATTCTAGTCATTTAATATTCTAAAATCACTTGATTTCTTTTAACATCGCTTGGTTAAATTTCCTTCATGTTTTGAAGTAGCATATTTGAAGAGGCATATTGGTATATTTGGAACATCTAAAATATCGAATTTCAATATGGGCTAATGATTCATAAAGTAGATTTGGATATATTATTTTAGAATTTCCTAATCAAATAATTTTGAGAGGCCTAATGCCCTTTGTAGTTACAACATCATCTCTTTGTTAGCCAAATGGACCTAATGGGTGCACCTTTGAAACAAGTGAAATTGATATCTTTTAAAGTGGCTTGATGGCTCCTACATTTCAATTGGGAATATACTTTGAAGGTATAATTATCATACCTTTGAAGAGGACTTCATGGTAGAGATAAAATTCAAAGGAGATTGATTCCATTGAATGAAAGATGATGAGTGATGAAAACTACTATTCAAAAAATGAAATAAAATTCATCAAACAAAAAATTTGTATATTCACTTTTGGAAAAATCTATTCTATATGACTTTTTATAGAAATTTAGAGCTATTGAGGAGAGAATGAAAATATGATAAGAACTAGAAATGAGAAAATCAAGAAAATGTTTCATCATTATAAATATTAGAAAAACAGCAGCATGATTCTAATACAAATCCCGTGGAAAAATACATGGTTCTCTTGAAGAAAAAGTATCATTGTAGATCCATAGAGTGTACATGGGCCACTAGGAATTAGAGATATCATCACTCTACATCTAACTCTTTCTTGAATAGTTGCTATACATTTAAATATCCATTGGATATCGTGATTATGTAATTTTTAGATGCAAAATAGAAAGACGTGAATGGAAATTATGCATGTAAAACTTCATAGAATTATAATGCCTACCTATGTTGGTGAGAGAAAATCTATGCAAGATGTTAGATCCTAGTTGTTGGAGATGAGAAGGTACTTTCAATAATATAACCACTTAAGGAAAGGGTAGGCTAGGACTTATATACATAATTTGGAAGGAAAGGTTTCAACCTTGCAAGAGTACCTAATGAAAATAAAGAAAATTAATGAAAATAAATATTTCATGAAATAAGGCAAGGAATTTGTTTGATTTGAAATATATTTATTATTACTCTTATGATAAAAATACAAGAGTTCTATCAATGAAAGCTAGGAAATATGAATATGGAGGAGTATGAGAAAAGTATATAGATATTCAAATATATTATGGATATCTTCAATGTTAAAAGGTAAAGATATAACTTTTTATATGTGCGTTTACCTCCATTTTACAAATATAAAATTTAATTTGATGAAATTGATACTCTTGAATAAGCCAATTGAAAATAAAAGTACTTGTATGATTATAGTGAAGGTGAATCACATTTTGAAATTCCTAGTGAAATAGTAAGAAAGAAAAGAAGCATCAAATAATGGGTGACTTCAAACCCCCTTTCCTTGAGAAATATTTTAGCGCCTTCAATGAAATGAACCACTAAAAGTTTAGAAATGAAGATTGAATATTGTGAGAACATCGAAATAAGTCAATTTAGTTTTATGGGTCTTAAGGGGAATAAATATATAGATATTTTTCATAGCATGAAAAAAAAGGATTATGAACCACATCCAAAAGTTGATTGCAATGAATGATGCATTAAGAAAAAACCTAAGCACATGCAACATTACATGATTTCCAAGGAGGACACTAATAATGTATGATTGAATTTAAAGCTGAGATTTCAAAATAATATATTTCCATTTTAAAATATATATGAATAATTCATATTTATACCTCTTTTCCCCGAGATATGTATATTACATATGAGGAATAAAAATATTTTAATCCTCGAGAAAATTATCAAACAAAAAGGCTTGAATCCATTATGATGAATACTCATGATGACCTCAACATGTCACATGGAACAATTGAACCTTGGTGGGGAAGATAAAAACATGTATGAAAACCACCCAAGATAAACCAAATTGGCATAATTATTGTAATTATTTTAAAACTATTCTTCTTAATAGGAGTAATATTAAAACTACATGGTTTGTTCACTTGGATACTAGAGAAATAAGGAAATTAGTGAGATATTAGAGAGTTATTAAGTATAGATTAATGGAATACATACTTTTGTAGATATGAACATATTGATTTATCTGACATTGTCATTGGAATGGATCAGATATTTTTGTGTTATGTTGTTTTAGATAGTCATAACAATGACTTCACTTACTTTTATGAGGAAATATATAAAATATTAATGAAAAATTATCCAAGAGATGTATCCATAAAATATACCACAACAATACTACTAATATAGTACTTTATAAAAGTGTCTCAATCATATGTAACTCACCTTGAGGAGTTAGCAAACAACAAAAATCGATGTCTTTTTGAAATTGTGATGTTATATGATTTATAATATGTTTCTCTATATGTAGTCCTTGGATTGCAACCATATAGGGCTATTTATTTTTGTATTAATATATTACACAAATATCCTCATATATCTAGGAATACTTGTAAGATGGGCACACCGTAGTTGAAAGAGCTCAAAATGCAATTGGAATTGTTTTTTAGAAAGGGTATACATGCCTAGTTATATCACCTTAGGGATTGATTTTGTTTATAAATAAGAAAGGTTGAACATTGAGCTTTTGTATTGACTATAGGATGTTGAACAATGTCAATATAGGAAATGAATATCCTCTATCAAAAAATTGATAATTTATTTGATCGCCTAATTAAATAAAATTATTTTTCAAAGAAGGATTTGAGGTCATAACACCATAAAGTAAGTATAAAGAATAAGAATATATAAAATAGATTTGGAGATAGATATATACACTATTATTTTCTAATGGTGTAATTTGGTTTGATAAATGTGGTAACTACTTTTATGTGCTGGATGAATAAAACTTTTAGAAGAACTTTGGATACATTTTTCATTGTGTTACTTGATAAAACTTTAATCTTCTAAAAGTCAGAGAAGCATGTAAAGTAGTTGATATTAGTCTTGCAAGTGTGAAGAGAATATTAGCACTATGCCAAACTGAGTGAAATGTGAATTTTATCATAGGAAATAATCTAGTATTTGAGAAATATTATATTTAAAGAAGGAAAAATAATAAACCAAAATTTTATGGACATTATAAAGTGGGGCCAACACTAAAGAATGAAATAGATGTTAGGTGATTCATGTATTTCACTAGATATTTTACAAGGGTTTTACAACAATTTTTGAATGATTCTTTCCCAATCACTTATATACATAGTAAATAAATCAAACTTGTATGATGCAAAAGTGTGAGGAAATTTTTTAGCCGTTAAATTTATTTTTAATTAGTACACTAGTTCTCAAAATTACTTGTCCAAATTAATATATTTTTCAATATTATCAATGATTAGGAGGAAGAAATTAATGGAGTGGTCACTCAAAAATGGGTGTATGATCTATTATGTATCTAAAAAAATTAAACAAAATGAAAAAATAAAAATCCACACCTAATGTAGAATGGGCTTTTATTTTGCACACATTAAATGTGTCCAATCATTACTCAATAGAAAGAAAATTTGAATTGTTAAAAAATCATCATGATTTTAAATATTTATTTTCACAACAAAATTTGAATTATAGAAATACAAGTTGGTTCAAATTTCTTTATGAGTTTTGATTTTTACATAAATTATATAAAAAAAAAGAGATATGAAATTTGCTAACCCACCCCATAGAAAATTACATGCGTTGCATATCAAAATAATAAATACATATTCAAATTAGATTTGATGAACAAAATTATTGAAACATTTGTGATGAAGGTATGCTTCCTTTATCTAAATGAAGGACCATATTTAACATAACATAGAGTATAGGTTATTAT
Source organism: Pinus taeda (assembly GCA_000404065.3). NCBI lineage: Eukaryota > Viridiplantae > Streptophyta > Pinopsida > Pinales > Pinaceae > Pinus > Pinus taeda. Next base: position 139,704 of record APFE030005722.1, read on the forward strand.
AGGATGATTTTTTTATTTATAAAAATAGATTTTATTTTATTTATTTTGGTTAATTAAGGAAGCTTATTATAAAATGTTCACATCATGGATGCGGAAAGATAGTTTCAAAAATAAGGAATAATCACTTGAGGTCCACAAAGAAAAAGGACACTGATGATTATATATAAATATGTACGTAATGTAAGAAAGAGAAAGTTAAGCATGGGAATAGGTAGAGCTTCTACAATCATTTCCATTGTTATAATAATAGTGGGTGGTAGTGAGTATTGATTCAATTACTAAGTTAATGAAATTAATAGGTAAAAACACTTCCATCATTGTGGTGATAAATAAACTAACAAGGGATATTCACTTTAGTCTAATTAACTCATAAGGTTGCCAACATAATATAGATATTTATGAAGGATGTGGCTATATTGCATGGAACACCAAGTCTATTACCTTAGAGACCCAAAGTTCACGTCAAAATTTTGAAGAGGTTTGTTAATGGATTTGGAACAAATCTAACCATTAGCGTGACTCGCTATCTATCAACCAATCGGGAAGTATAAAGAGATAATCAGATAATTAATGAGAAGTTATGGACATATTAAATGGGCAAATCATGCAAGTGGTAAGACAATTTGTACATAGTGAAATATTTCTACGTCAATGGGCATCACGCCTATCTGAAGTTAATTCCGTTTGAAGCGTTCTACGGGAATAAATTCAACGCCATAGTAAGTTGGTATAACATAGTTCATAGAGGCATACTTAATCTACACTCCATCAATATGATGAAGTCGAAGAATAGGTTGTTGTGATCATGTTAAAATTCAATATGATGGAAGAATAGGCGGGTATCATTATGTTAAAATTCAATAGGATGGATTGAATGTTTATTTTTTATATTTTATTTATTTATTATACTAATCTAAGTATTTATAGGGATTTAAATTGGTGACCTATCACAAGGAGTGCTTTAACAGCGCACTCATTCGCCGCTAATCCAAAGTAAATTCAATGTTATGAAATAAGTATTCCTAAATTTTAAATTGACAAAAAAAAATTCCAGCCCTAAAGTAGTAACAAAGGGTTACTGATATCCAAAATTAGATGGGACCTGTGGTGCATATGCTTGGATTTATTCTATCTTAAATAATCGTAATATACATATTATGTTAACATAATCGTAATATACATATTATTTCCATGAGAATAGAAATCCCATGAATTATGCATTACTTTAACAAAGACTTACTGATATCCAAAATTGGATCGGACATATTGTGCATAGGCTTGGATTTATTCTATCTTAAATAATCGTAATATAAATATTATGTTAAGATAATCGTAATATACATATTATGTTTTTGTTGAAAAGTTATTTCCATGAGAATAGAAATCCCATGAATTATGCATTGATGTAAATGATAATTTTGTTATATTTTGAACATTGAAAAATCACAAAGTTTCCAATGACATTTTTTTGATTTTTCATTTCATTTTTCTGATTTTTCATTTTTAAGTAATAATTAGGGTTTTCATTATCCATTAATCAATTGTTAGTGAATTGCATAACTACACGTTGTGAGATAATGTATATTAATATCTTGACGACGGCTTAAATCCTTTTCTACGAAGTTATTATTTCTTTTTTTCCTGGTTTTATTCATTAATACCAGAGTTATTATTTCTTTTTTTCCTTCTTTTATTTTCAAACGCATAATGACTCCTTGGTCGTAACCCATAATGACTCCTTGGTCGTAACGCATAATGACTCATTTGGTCGTAAAAAAAAATTGCAGAGAAATGTTATTAAGAATTGGAAAACAAACTAGACCTTTTACTCCCTCCTAGTAGACGCCCAAAAAATAAAAATAATGCATGGAACAATTATTTTGAAAAAAGTATGGAATCTCAGTGACATGTTTGTATTCTATGAATCACTTGTTAGTTGAAGGTCTATGATGTATTAGAAAAACTGCATATATATGAATAGTTTAGACAAGGGGAGCTATGCGAAAACTAGTCTCTGCCTTAGTCCAGAGGAATTTAGAGGTTCAGTTCCCGGGACGGGTTGACGGAAAAGGACAACCTAATATGGGGCCATGTTATACTTGGGATTACTAGTTCTATTAGGGATGAGAAGGAACAATCCAGGCTCACCTTAGTTCAATTACGTATCTCTCATGGCATCTGCATATACTACACTTTCTTTCTCCAATTTCTAGAGACCGCCTATCATCGTCAACCACTTGATCAATCCAGAGAGAACCTATTTAGAGCATAAGGGTTAACATTCATCCAATATTAATAATTCCATTGCCATTGCACATGGAAATGAAAACCATTGTGTCTTTTTCTGTAGTTATTGCTCTAAGTTTTTTATTCTATTCAGACACTAGCCCTTAACCATTCAAAAATGCTTCTGAGTAGATTTGTTTTTTCTTACCTGTATTATGCCCGTTTCGTTACCTGTATCATGTCACTCATACGAGTGTAGTATATGGGACTCATACAAGTGTAGTATATGCAGATGCCATGACATAGGTGAGGTGAGAAGGAACATCCAGGCTCACCTATGTCATGGCATCTGCATATTCTACACTTGTATGAGTCCCATATACTACACTTGTTTGAGTGACATGATACAGGTAACGAAACGGTACACTTGTATGAGTGACATGATACAGGTAACGAAACGGGCATAATACAGGTAAGAAAAAACAAATCTACTCAGAAGCATTTTTGAATGGTTAAGGGCTAGTGCCTGAATAGAATAAAAAACTTAGAGCAACAACTATAGAAAAAGACACAATGGTTTTCATTTCCATGTGCAATGGCAATGGTATTATTAATATTGGATGAATGCTAACCCTTATGCTGTAAATAGGTTCTCTCTGGATTGATCAAGTGGTTGACGATGATAGGCGGTCTCTAGAAATTGGAGAAAGAAAGTGATAGTTGTAATGTTATGTCTTCCTGATTTGCATTTGCGGATGAAATATTGCATCCGAGATTTTAGATCTCAAATGGTGAATAAATTTGAGTATTGAATCAAATTCAACATTTGTAGATGTATTGCTTGGAAAATGTCTGGGTGCCAAAGATTTCGTTTAAACTTGTGATTTTAATGTTAATATGTCTGACTCGACTGTGTTAATTGTAAAACCAGATAGACTACATGTTATTGAATCTTAAGTTAATATGTTTGACTCAACTGTGTTAATTGTAAAACTAGAGAGACTACATGTTATTGAGTCTTAAGTTAATATTTGTTAATATTTGTAAGTTTATATGTCTGACTCGACTGTGTTAATTGTAAAACCAGATAGACTACATGTTATTGAATCTTAAGTTAATATGTTTGACTCAACTGTGTTAATTGTAAAACTAGAGAGACTACATGTTATTGAGTCTTAAGTTAATATTTGTTAATATTTGTAAGTTTAATACTCTTAAGTGATTGACATTATAGATTATTTTTTTGAAGTTGCTTGCCAGATGGGATAGGAGTGCAAACTGATAGTTGTAGAGGTAGGAATAATGACAGTGGAGGCTTTGATACTGCTTCAATATTGCAAAGAAATATAATGCGCTATTACCTCTATCTATCATTATAAAATTATTTCACAGTTAGTTGAATAGTTCGTGCTTTTGTAGCTCCTACTTTCAATATTAATTCATGATGTATTGAATTAACAATAATTCTAAGAATTCATAATATCACAAATCAATTTGTGTTGAAATTGTTGCTGCATAGGAGTGTGGGTTGAGATTTTAATAGCCATAGACATGGAGAGGATCATGTATTTAATAAAAATTATTACCATACATCTTGTACAACTAGGCATCACACATGAAAATTGACAGTTGTTTCTCACATTTTTCTAATGCTTCACATCTCAACATTTCCAAACTCCAGTTCGTGGGGACGACAGAAAAAGCCCACTGGCTTGGATTCCAGAAGTAGGTGGTGAATATTTTTCAAAGAATATGTGGTAAGTGAATGGGGAACATTTCAAACATTTACCAGCAAAAGAATTGGGAACTTTTCTTCCACTAGATATCTCAAAACACCATACATCTCAACATTTCCCAACTCCAAAGAGAAAAGAATGCATCACCCACATGATTGTTTTGTCATGAGAAACACAACCACGTACCTCTCATGCTAAACACGAACAATCACGTATCTCTCATGCTGAACGCGAACCTACAAGCATACCAAATGCCCTATTACAATAAAATCCTACATGCATACCAAATGCCTTATTCTGGCATAAAGAAATCATTTCATAGCGGGTGGTGGAACAAAGGTTAGCTTGGTTGTCAGCAAGGTCCATTACCTGTTGGCTTCGACGTCCATTACCAGCTAGCTCCGGACTATAAAAACCTATCTAATGGAGCAATCCCTTATTCTCTCGAATATGCTAACCAGTTACTAGCTTCAGTTCTTCTACTCGTGGTCTATAGGAAGATCTTGAACTAGCAACCACCATCTCGCACAGTACCAGTGGTATACCAAATAGTCCAACATTTCAGGTGTAGAATCAAAGCGAGTAGTTCCACCAGTAGTATTTCAAGATGCAACAAGTTCTAGAAGCAGGAGCAAGGCCACCACAGAGGTTACAGATGCTTAGGCAGAAGTAAAGGTAGCTTGTAAAGTAAGAGTTCCATGGATGAAACAGAGATGCTCTAATTAATTTGCAAGTTCCCATACTGTATTTGATTTCTAACATTTCCACCAGATATTAATATTTTTAGTTGTTATCCCTAGCCTCAAGTTCAGTCTGGGCACAAAGTGCAAATAAATTTATTGGACAATATGCCAACTTCATCTAAATTGAAATGTGTATTCTACAACTTACGAAGAAATGTGTATTTGATGTCTCTTTTGTGCACCCACTGACAACAGGTGGTCTATCGTATGTAAAATTTCTTATCCAGAAAGCAATTGGAGCATTGACATTGGTATAATAATGTTTTTTGAATTCCATTGGTATAAAAAAATTGGAGATTTTAGCTATTTGTAAATTTATATTAGTGTAATATATAAGTTGAATGGGGGTTAATATTAATTTTACGCCAATTGGCATGGCAGAATAGATAGTGCAGGTGTGCTTGCAATGAAAGGATTTCGAAGAAGCATCTTTCTTCAAACTTCCAAGGAACCCAATCTAATGCCTCTTACAAGAAAAGGAAAAGGAAAATAGGCAGAAGCTGGAAAATGTTGCAGGAAGACAAGTATTACTCTTCATGAATCATTAGCTTAATCTTATCTTTTATAAATAATTTATATATAAAACATATGATCATAACTTGATTGTGATAACTCAATGCCTCCAGAAACAAAAGAATGCCTCTACAAAAAAAACCTACAACAAAGATAGGGGAGCTGAAGACTGCAACAAAGATTACAACAGACTTACAAAGATTAAAAAGATATGCCTACAATAAAGATTTTATAATTATAATGCACGTTGCTATTACATGAGAAAGATATTATATGAGAAAGTTTTTATTTCTAATCACAGATGAGCATATCATATAGGATTTTTATTATATCTAATAGAAAGATAAGCCTCCAGGATAGGTATTAGATATCATATTATGTGCTGGAATCTGCCTCCCTGACGAATCTCATGTTAGCTCTGGAATATTCCAGAGATTTTGTGACATTTATTAGTTGCAACAATATGCCAATAACTTGCATACATGGCAAAAGTGGGTCATGTTATTGGAGCCTTCAACTTCCACGCATGTCGAAAGCGAGAAGCGATCTTGGAAGCGGTCCTGTTATTGAAGCAATTAACTTCTGTCAGAAGTTGTCCTGTTATTGAAGTCGTCCTATTATTGAATCATTACATCACCACCCGTATTCTTGACAACTGATAACACCATGCACCACCCGCTGCCAAATTCAACCGTTGCTGCCCACTTCAACCGCTGGCACCTCAACAACATGCACCACCTGTCAACTACAACTTGGGAAATTTCTTTAGCTTTTATCCATTATAGCATTTAATATCTATTAAATTGTGAAACTAATGAAATATATTTCCAAATAAGTACACATAATATGCTTTTGGCCTCTCCACCTCAGGAAGAGGCCAAATAATATGGTGAAATGATATGCGGCTAAAAAATTTAGTTATAAATAATCGAGAGTAATAATAAACAAGTTAAATTAATTGCTTAAGATCATCAACTTATTACTATATTCACATACCATTGCCAGATGACAAGAACTAATGAGTTAGAGTCATTTTCTATAACCCCTCCATTTCTCCAAATAATGTTTTTTGGAATGTTGACATGTCAATTAGGGTAGAATTAGGAAAATGATCGATACCACCTCTATTTATATCAAAATATGTTATCATTCTTCTTTTATTTTATCATAGAAAATGGGTCGTTATAACTTTAGATGCTCGAAAAAACTATTAAAGGATATTTGAATTTGAATGACACATTGAGTAAAATTATAAGTTTCACTAATTTTCTCAAAAAACTTGAGAAATATATAATTAAATTGTAATAGTTTGTTCGTAAAAGGTTTGACAAAAGTATAGGTAATGCCTTATTAGGGATGAAAAATCACTTTATAAAGAGGTTCATATTCACTCTGGTCCCTAAGAGATATTGCCAATAAATGAACTATGTTCATGATGGGATAGGAATGGTATTGAATGTTTTATTTATATGTGTACAAACACAATTTTCATTACAAAAATATATCACAATATTAACGAAACTTTTTCTGCTTAGCTTAGACGTTCCACAAAGTATAAAAAGATTATATAGGGAAATCTTTCTCATTTTTGTTTTCTCCTTATCTTATACTTTACATAAAGTATAAAAAGAGGATATAAGGAAATCTTGCTTATTTCTCTGATGTTTTAATTTATGTTTCAATACTAAAAAGTTTTATTTATTTATTATGTGGATACCAAACATAAACTTTTTATTTATTATGTGGATACCAAACATATGAATTGATGAGTCCAAAAAAATCACTACCTTTCAAATCATGTTACACAGAGACTAAGTTTTACTTATTTTTCAAATCTTATTTCTCTTGGGTGTTTGTGGTGTTTTAATTTATGTTTTGATAATAAAAAAATATTTTATTTATTTATTTATCACGTGGATACCAAACATATGAATTGATGAGTCCTAGACCAATCACTACCTTTCAAATATTGTTACAAAGAGACTAATTTTTATTTATTTTTCGAATCTTCATGGACCATTGTTAAACTCGCTGGTGGTATGTACAAAATATGGTTTAATGATCCTAACATAAGATAATCTAACCATATTTTTGGTTAAGTGAAATTGAAGTATAAAATTAAGTGAAGATATGGAAAATTCTAAGAAAATATTTGATGAAATTTAATATGGATATGGACTCAGTCATCAAAATTAAATTATTGTAAAAATAAAGATTTTTGGTTAATGATTTGTATTACCAAATGTCTTATTCATGACATAAAATTAAGGGAGCCCGATATAAAAGAAAAAAATGAAGTTCAAGGTCATAATTAATAATAAAAATGGGCAAAGGAGGAAAACATTTGTAAAATGTCAATCTAAATATTAAAAAATTACATGACTCACTGAATTAAATGAATGAGTTACTGATTTTTAATAAGAAAAATCATCCCAAGGATCGAAGATTAAGTCACTTCAACTTAAATTAAAAGGAAATGAACAACACATTGAAAACGTTGTTGATGCAACATGTGCAATTAAATGCTATCATAAAATTTGTTCATTTTCCTTGTGATATGCAAGGCTTGATGGTCAATGTACAAGACAAAAAATATATGGATTAGGATTGCTAACTAGTCACAATGGAATCATAGTGTAAATTGATGAAGATCAGTCTTTTTGAAGATGTGTGATAATTAGAAGCAAAAAGTGATAAAGAAGTAATAAATGCAAATTTGAAGAACATCAAAAGAAGCTTTCAAATATAATTTCTAGACTTTGCACATAATTAAAATACAGCACTCATCAAAATGGCTTAGCATATGGCATAATAAGGAGATTTCATATCCTAGATTATTCAAACTCATTAAGTTTGTTATTATATAATTTCTTGATAGAAATTTGAAAACTGCAAAAATTGATGTAAGCGTTAATAAGGTTAATGTTTCAGTTGATGATAAACATATTTAGAAGAATTGTGAATGCAATCATTTTTACCAAGCTAGCGGTATAGAGACATATTGCTTTCAAATCCTTGTCTTCAATATTCAAACATAACTAATTATTCAAATAAATATCTAAAGAAAAATATTAAAAAAAAGAAAATAAAACATTTTTGCTCCATAAGTTCTTTCAATTACAATCAACAACTAAAAAAATTAACTATATCTTACAATATATTTCAAACATAGGTCAAGATGATTTTTCTTGGAGAAATCACAAAATAAGAGGGCCATCAAACACTAATTCTTAATGATGACCAAGACAAAATTATACATATTATCCATTAAAAATTGATTCAAAGAGAAATGAACTATTTTTCGCTCATGGAGGAAAGTACATAGATGAAAAAGAATGGTTTATTGGTTGACAAAAACCATAACTTTAATTAAGTCAAAATATTAATGTAAAGAACAAAAATGTAGATGGAATGATGATGCATTGAAAGAAAAAAGAATAAAAAAGTTCAATATTGGCTCCATTCAAATATCTTCTCATCTTGTGCCTAACATGGAGAAAATTAATTATGACAGTGAGGCTTCAAGTTTCATTGTGCTATTAATAAAATTTTAACTAGAATTTGATAATTTATCATTGTAGCTAGTCTCCTCAAAATAACATATATGATTTAGTCAACTAATCTCATTAAAGAGACACAATAGGGAAGATGAAGCACAAAATGTAAATCTTGCTATCTCTCTTCAACCATTTATTGTGGCATTGTTTGACCCTTAACCTTTGTTGAAAATAGCAACAAGAAATGTTAAAAATAGAATCCAGAAATTCCAATTTAGTTTGTCTTTGAATTAAACTAAGATTCAAAATCGAGTTCTATTCTCATAGAAACATGTAAATAGTTAATTAAATTTAATTAACTTAATTAGCTTAAGAATTTCGAGTTGGAAGTCTTTCTGAAGTGATGTATATGTTATCCCTATATTATAGGGGTATAGGATGAGTTAATTATGAGTTGTAATTAGATAAGTAAGTTTATTGAGTTAGGTTCAGTTAAATTAGTTCCAAATTATTCGAGGAACTACTAGTGAGTTAACAATTAGTTGGTGCACTAATGAATTAACTAGTGCTAGTCCAATTAACTGAAGATTCCCTCATTGGAAACTCATGCATGTTGATTATGAGAAAGACCCAACTGAGACTAGAGTGCAGGGACAATGTACTATCAGTTGTATAATTTTCTGAGTTGTACAGATGGTGCATGCAATCAGGAACTGAACCTTGAAGGGATTGTGGATTTTTGGATGCATTGGTTTCCCTTTAATATGGGCTAATCAACCATAGGAATTGTGTAAGGAAATAGGGACTTAGAGAGCTCGAGAATTGGCTAAGTGTTGACCAAGAGCTTTCTTGTGAGTTTTAGGATTGATTACACTAAGTGTTAAGATTGTTCTTGTGAGAACAAAGATTGTATTATCATCTTGTATTTCTAATTAATGCAATATAGATAGTAGGGGTTTTGAGTTGTGGCTTTCCCCAGGAACACTTATTGTGTTATGTGTTATTGATTTATCTTCCTCTTATCGATTAATGTTTTCATCGATCTTTATGTGCTTCCGTTGTAAAGAGTAGAAGTATATTCTTGTCTTTTGCTTTAGTACATTGCATGATCTTGTGAATATACAAGATATTCTACATGGTATCAGAGCTGAGAACAGTATAATAGAGGAGATTTATAAGTTTAGAGTTTTGGGTTACAGGTGAAATTTGAATTTGCAATATATACTTCAGCATCAAAAGATGGCGTTCTACGGTTTGTGGCTCAAGTATGCCTTGGATGGAAAATCAAATTATATAGCTTGGAAGTATAGGATGGAGGCTTTCTTCGAGGATAATGGTTTGAAGCAATTCATTGATGAAGACATTCCTAGGCCATTAGCATTGGATGCTCAGAATCTAGTCGAATGGAAGAAGTGTGTGGCAAGGGCGAGACAGATAATCCTTTAGGGATTTTGAGACCACATTGTCTCGAGTCTCCATGGGAAGGAAACTCTCCATGCTATCTGGAAAGAATTGGCGGACTTGTATTAGAATGTCAGTGACCAAAGGAAATTGGCACTGAAGGACAAACTTCGAAAAATGAAAATGGAGAAAGGAAATACGCCTCCAAAATACTTCACCAAGTTCACTCAATGTTGTGATGAACTTGGAAGTGTTGGTATCATGGTTTTCAAGGATGATATGGTGTTTCTTGCTCTTGTAGGACTCCCAGAGAGTTGGCATAGTTATCAGGCCTTTGTTAATGGTCGGGAGAAGCTGCCAGATTGGGAACAACTATGGTTGAATTTGATGTAAGAGGAGATTAGGAGGAACACTACAGATGGGATGTCTTCCAAGGAAGTGGAAGAGGATTTTGCCTTAGTGAGTACAGAAAATAAAGCCAAGGGAAAGTAGTCCCAAGGCGAAAAGGGTGAAAAGAAGATGGACTTGATTAAAGTCAATTGTTTTCACTGTCATGAGCATGGGCACTATGCCAAGAACTGCCCATAGAATAAAGCAAGCAAGAAGGGGCTAACAATATCAGAAATAGGTGAAGCTCTAGCTTCACAATTCAAACTTGATTTCACTCTCATTGCATGCATGACCAACACCACCATGGGAGGCATGTGGTATCTTGACAACGATACCTCATTCCATATGACAGGGAATAGAGATCTATTTAGTGATTTTGAGGAGAAATATCTCAAGCAGAGAATAGAGTTTGGAGATGATGAGATATATACAACTACCAAGATCGATACATTTACCTTTCAGAGGGAGTCTGTCTCCCCTCTTAGGATCATATATGCGATGTATTCTAGGACAAAAGAAGAATCTTGTTTCAGTCACGTTATTGGAGGACCTTGGCTATGATGTGGTTTTTAGTAATGGAAAGGTTCTCCTTAGACACATCACCATAGGATAGGTGAAATAGATTGGTTCACAGGTCAAGAAACTGTATTGTCTTGAGGTTCAAGATGCATGCAAATCCTTGAGGAGAAAGGCAAAGGTTAGAGACCTCGTTGTTGAGAGGGAGAGTAAATTACCACTTGACATGAAGCCCAGAAGAAGAAGTCCCCAAAAATTGTGGAGAAGCCACAATTGGAGAATCTAAGAGGATACTGAGTGGAGAGATCATTCAAGGATAAAAGAAGTTGTCTCAGACAATTATGGAGCAGCCATAATTAGAGAATTCGAGAAGAGACCGAGTGTAGGCATCCACTCATGTAGAGACCTCTAGTAGAGGGGAATTCTGAGATAGGTGGGCAAAAAAATCACGTGCAACCATACGTCTAGGTGTGAGGTGGGGCGATGTGAAGTGATAGTCACAAGATGACTAAAATTGGGTAGATTCCATTCAGAGGTTTTATCTCATTGATCGTACCTTGCTACGGGATCCCAAAGTACATAATAGTGGGAGGAATTAGTGGGATTGATGCATTTGGAGATTACAATGACAGAGGCTAGAGCAGTCAGATACTGAAGAGTGTAGAGAAGCATTGACAATAGTGCAGAAATGCAGAGTCAACATAAGCACATAGTATTTAGTCGACAAAGGTAATAGCAGTCAGAAACTTTGATGATAGAGGCATCATTCTAATTCAGGTTGGATGCCTTTTGTTTCTGGAGTTGATGGAGTAACAACACTAGAGAGAAGTGTTGCATGTAGAACATTCCAAAGGTTCAGGATTGGGATCGAGTTGAATTCCTTTCTTGTTGAGAGGAAGTGTTGAAAATAGCAACAAGAAATATTAAAAAAAGAATCCAAAATCTCCAGTTCAATTTGTCCTTGAATTAAACTAAGCATTAAAATAGAATTATATTCTCATAACAACCTGTAAATATTCAATTAAGTTTAATTAACTTAATTAGCTTAGGAATTTCAAGTTGGAAGTATTTCTGAAATCATGTATATGTTCTCCCTATATTATAGGGGTCCAGGATGAGTTCATTGAGAGTTTTAATTAGATAACTTAGTTTACTTAGTTAGGTTTAGTTAAATTATTTCCAAACTATTTGAGGAACTAATAGTGAGTTAACTGTCAGTTGGTACACTAATGGATTAACTAGTGCTACTCCAGCTAATTGAAGATTCCCTCATCAGAAACTCATGCATGATGGTTGTGAGAAAGACCTAGTTAAGACTAGGGTGCAGGAACAATGTACTATCAGTTGTGTAATTTTCTGAGTTGTACAAATTGTGTATGCAATTAGGAACTTACCCTTGAAGGGATTGCGCAGTTTTGGATGCACTAGTTTCCCTCTAATATGGGCTAATCAACCATAGGAATTGCACAAGGAAATATATACTTGGAGAGCTGGAGAATTGGCTAAGCGTTAGCCAAGATCTTACTTGTGAGTTGAGTATTGATTATGTTGAGTGTTGGGATTGTTCTTGTGAAAACGAGCATTGTATTATCATCTTGGATTTTTTATTAATGCAATATATATAGTAGGGGTTTTGAGTTGTGGCTTTTCCCAGGAAAATGGCTATTGAGTTGTGGCTTTCCCCGAGAAAACTTATAGTACTATGCACCATTGATTTATCTTCCTCTTTTCGATTATTGTTTTCATCGATTTATTGGCTTCTACTGGTTGAAAGTAGAAATAGATTCTTTTCCCTTATTTTAGTAGATTATATGAGCTTATAAATCTACAAGAAATTCTACAATTTTATAAATGTTTAAAGAAAGATTTAATCATTCTATTTATTTATGTGTAGCAAAACCACGATCTTATTTTTTCACTATTAATAAGCAAATGATTGTATATGGAAACAATTCACTTTAGAAATATTAATCTCTTCCCAATTTTAATTTTAATGAATCAATGAAGATACAAATTTTTTTGGCTGGTCAAGCCTATTTTCATCGAATAATAATTTAAAATTTGTATATTATTAAGTGAAGATGAGACTAACTTATGCATTAATTCAAGAAGCCTTATCATCATAATTATATAGACTTATCGTTAAGAGTGGGATTTTTAGACTTGAGTTCTTCGATAATCACAAATTATAATGTCACTTTCTTTCGAGTAGTCATCTATATCTACTAATGAGGCATGTCATTATTAATTTAATAGTTATTAGTGAAATATAAAAATAAATATCGTTGAATACATGTAATCTATATTGATATCATGAGATGAGTACCTGCATTGATAATGGCCTAAATCCATTTCCATGAGAGCCTTGTTTCTGGTCTTGTTTGTTTTATTTCTTAAAAAATTCTAAACAAAATAAATTTTCAAGTTGTGAGGAAAGTTGATTTTATTTGTAAGAAATTGGGAGTTAGAGGATATTAGGTAGGATATATGTCATTTCTGGTTATTATTTTGAAAGTGCAGTTAAGTTGGAGATAACTTAAGGAGTGGTAAAGTGTAATATGTAAGGTTGTTTTTTCTGAATTATAATTTTTTATGTAATATTTAATTGGATGTAATTCACAAATGTTTTATTAGGGGAGAAATAACATACTATATAGGTTGATATTGGGCGATATATATTGAGGAAAAAATGACATAATATATTGGGGGATATATAGGGGTGAAGATATATTGGGGGATATATAGGGGTGAAGGTATTTTATATTGGCAAATATAAAAAACAGAGCTTAAAGTTAAAGAAAAAATATAAAGGGGTATAAGAAATGTTAATGAAAAAATTGATACCTACAATATCCAGTGAAAGTAGATGTTTTTTAAATTGGGAAGTTGTACTTGATTCATATTGAGAGGGGATTCATATTGGGAGGGGGTTAAATAATGTGATTTTTAGAGGGATTTTCCAATATGTAGTTAACTTAAAGGTATTGTTTAATATGCTATGAATTCACATGATATGTCAGAGGTCCCTCCCTCATGATGTAATTATAGAGATATATAATTTAGAAAAAACTGTGAAATAAAACATTGATTATTTACCATTAAATATGGCATGGTAACTTTCAATTTTTATTTTACATTGTGATACAGAGTGTAGAGGGAAAAAAAGGGAGCTAAGAGTCCAGCGGAGTAGAATAAATAGGGATTAAGATGCTCAGAGTAAATGCCAATGTTTTATATTATATTCTCTTTTGTGCATATTTCTAACATTGATATTTACTGATTGAATATTCACCCTTGAGATTCATCTTAAAAGAAAGATGTAGAAGCATCTTAAAAGAAAGATGTAAGGGCATAAAAGAAAAATGTAGAGGCATCTTTCTTGTAGAGGCATCTTAGAAGAAAGATGTAGGGGCATGAAAGAAAGATGTAGAGGCATCTTAAAAGAAAGATGTAGGGGCATCTTATAAAGGTATATGGTCTGCACGTTCCATAAAAGTATATAATTTAAAGTAAGCATTGAATTACTGTTCCTTTTACCCATGTTTCTAACATTGATCTTTAGTGATGGATTACTCCACCAATCTTGAGAGTCATCCTAAAAGGAAGATGTAGGGGAATCTTATTAGGTATCTGGTCTCTCCGTAAATAAAGGTATATAATTTAGCGTAAGTATTGAATCACTTTTCCTTGTTAGTTTTTGTCAATGATTTTTCTCGTATGCTCCTACGACAACATAGTCTGCTTCCAAACATTGCTTTCATGAAAGTCTGTAGAGATCCCTCTTTGTTTTATTTGTCATTGTTGAAAAGGATAGGAAATATAGTTATAATGGAAGGTCCATAATTTTTATTAGTATCAATTCCTTTTTCATCTTTTATATGAGCATTAGCGGGGAAGAGGATAACCTAGGGGGTTTCTTTTAAGAAAGGAAACGGATCACATTACTCATGTTGTGCATGATAGGGGTAAGAGATATATGTTGAGTTTCATTTTCTATTTAAATTTTCAAAAAAATAATTTCTTTTCTATGTAATTTGTTACTGCGGTTCCATATGAAAATAGAACCATGCTTTAAAATATATTTGAGAGGGGTAAGAGATATAGGTTGAGTTGGATTTTTTTTATTTGAATTTTCAAAAACTTAGTTTATTTCCTATGTAATTTCTTATTGCGGTTCAATGTGAGAATAGAGCCATGCTTTAAGCTATTTTTCTTTTCAAATTTATAGCAGCTTTCTCTCTCGGCTGGAATTTGAGATAAAGGATTTATGGTTGAATATAATGATTTTCACTTATCTTTTTTTTTTTTTTAATATTTGAGTACGTTATTTGAGGTTAAGGGGCTATTATTTGAGTACGTTATAAATAGTGACTTTATAATAATTACTTTAAAGCACAACCCCTCATTACACTCGGAAATGTGAAATGAGAACAAGATTAATCACCAAAAAAAATTTCGAAAACATTTTTCTTCTCCCCTAACTAAATACGTGGATTAGTTACATTAATCAAATTAATATAAATACATTGTATGCTACTAAAATAACCATGTTAATATTAATATTAAATCATACTCCTGACTTTATAAATAAGATCATTTTATAAATAAGATAGGTTGCATGGCAGCTAGTCTCTGTTCAGTATGGGCAAGTATCCAGAGAGTCTCAGCGCATGTAAAAGAACAATCGGACAAGTAGAAAGAGCAACATCCATGTCAAAAAATCCACAAGAGCAGCGCATGTAAAAGAACAACAGAACAAGTAGCAAGAGCAACATCCATGTCAACAAATCCACAAGAGCAGCGTCCATCTGAGCAGATCCAACAAATCTGCAAGAGAACCATCCATGTTAGCAGTAGACCCATAAGCAGCAGCCAGTTCCTGATTGTTATAAAGATCCAGTTGCTTCTTCAGGAGATCGAGACTCAGTCGACATACAAAGTGGAGAGACGGTGAAACTGAATTGAGTGAATATAACAAGTGGACGACAATAATGAAAGTAGAAAGCATAGGTGTGGGCATCTGTTCTGTTTTTTAATTTCCAAAGTAAATGGTTGAAATTGCGACTTGTTATGTAGATTGTAATTTTTAGATTTCGAGTCAAATAAAAAATTGCAATTGATTTTAAATCAAGTAGTTAATTATGTCTCACAACTGTGAGGCCTGTTCAAATCTTGTTCATTGGATTATAGAAATGTTCTACAAAACTCGCATTCTAATTAAGGCTTCAACAGGTGGGGTAGAATCCTTAATTATATTGCATCTCATTGAAGTCTTCTTCATAGGATTAATTATTGTTCATCGGATTATAGAAATGTTCGACAAAACTTGAAATCTAGTAAGTGGATTATCATCTAGCGAGTTCTTGCCAACAACGTTTGAGGGTCCCTCTAATATCACTTTTGATTCAGTAAGAAAAGGGTTGGTCCGGTCACTCTACTTTAAAGGGTTAAGTTGACACAAGCCCTCTCTGCCTGGACGAGAGACTGCAATGTTGACGAGGGGCCAAATAGTGTGGTAACTGCCACACAACCATTCAAAAGGAATGGCGAGCCATTCAACGATTCGGTCGGAAGGGTACGGTGTTGGGATTCTTCATTTTCTTTTCCATGCGGCCTTTCAATGGTAATGGTGGGCCATTCAATGCTTGGATGTTGTCTTCATAAACTGCCTTCCTACCTTGAACCACTCTCTTCCAAGAATTCTTGACCCCGTAGTCTGACGTTGTTTACCAAATAAGCTTCTTCATGCCTTAGGATTCTCAAATGTGTTTTTATTTGCTTCAAATGGGGATATCAATATATTTTTGAAATTGAGTACAATATTTGGCGTATAGCCATACCGCGGAGAGTGATGAGCAACCCCCTTGCAGAGTAGCTAACCTGATGAGCAACTGGTGGTTCTATACGATAAGGTTTTTGGGGCTGCAAAGGAGGATTGGAGGCGTTCCCTCCTGGCATGAAAGCCCCTCAGTGAAAGTTAGTATGAATTCCTTTGTTGCACATTCTTTTTTATCTTAATAGCTGGCGATTCTGGTTGATTATTTAATACTCACTATAACACATAACACATATTGACACAAGAAATTCAAAGGAATTGGGAACCATACAGAAGGAAATTTAGAGAAATGGAAAAATATCTATCAATGTCTGAATTTATTGCGAATTCATTTTATTTAAATAGTAGTTAATTATTGCGTGTCAATTCAAAGCAATCAAAAACCATACACAAAGAAATTTAGAGAAATGGAAAAACATCAGTCGATGTCTGAATTTATTGCGAATTCATTTTATCAAATAGTAGCTAATTATTGTTGATTCATTAATACTCATTCTGACCAGAAATGCATTGCAGATAATTCTGGTATTTACTTAGAAAACAAACAGAGTGAAAAACAAAGTGAATTTATGAATTTTCTTTTGATACGATCTGGCCAACCACCCTTAGCTTTCCAAAAAATTAAAGAAAGCAAAAATATCTCATATGGATGTGATTTATATTGAAATCAATTGCTCTCTCGTTTTATATACATTGTTTAACAGAATTTGAAAACATTACAGATTGTCTGTCCAAGGAAGTGATAACGCACTGGATGCAGTCGCGTGCTTGCTCGCGCCATCACTACCAAGAACATCAACCAAAGATTTCTTGGCATGCACAAAATTCTGGGAATGGCAGCCAGAGCAGTTGAAGGCTCAGGTTGAGCGAAAGGTGAAAAAGAAATAGTAGATCTATAAGTCTCGCAAGTAGTACACAACCTAATAATTGTGAGTAACCGAAGGTGTATCAACATACTACAGTTCAGAAACTAAGTTGCCAGATACCAGAAATGGAAACTCTACGAGAAACTACAGTTCAGAACTTAAGTTGCCAGATACCAGAAATGAAAACTCCACGAGAAATAATGGAAACTCTATGGGAAATATCATTCGAAGGTTTCACAGAGAAAATGCAAACGCGGTTATATAAAAAATATTCAATCTAATATGGTATATACAAAAATTACCGATCATAAGAGGTCAGAATAAACATTGCATATTATTAGATAGTCCAATTTAAACATTTAAAATGTTGTAAATTAAAGCCCAGCAGGGACAAAATTGTTTGAAGAAAATAAATAAATATAAGCATGAATATAACTAGTTTGAAGAAAATAAACAAATTCAGTATTTTCTTTGGTCCAAATATAACTTAGCCCTCTTTGTTCCTCAGCTTTACTCAAAACAATTGACTTAAAATTGTTGTGGTTTTTACCAAAGACATAAATCCTTGGAGAGACTGGACATTTCAGCATACATTCCAATGATGTGGGCGAGCGTGTTGTTGCATTCTCGTTGAAGGCCAAGTTGAGACCAGTGTATGCTTGGCCATGAACAACTACTTACTAGCTTCAGAGGGAGCTCTCGTATTCCCATCTATATCCACTCAGCTCATGAATAAGGAAGCTCTGAACTGCCATGCTTTTATCAGCTCAACTGCAGATCTTCCGTTGAACTGCGACTCCTGTAAAAACCTAACTCGGCAAAAGAGGAACAACAGTCTCTTAACAATGTAGGCTATTTCATTCCATGCCACTTGTTTTGTTTTCAATCATCGACATGCCACTTGTTTTCTTTTCATGCATCGACATGCCACTAGCCACTTGTTTTGTTTTCAGATACATGTCTAAGATCACTGAAAGAACAATATTAATCTCTAATTGTTTTGTTTTCATGCATAGACATGCCAGTTGTTTTGTTTTCAGATATATGTCTAAGATCACTGAAAGAACAATATTAATCTCTAACATTAAACACTAGAAAATTAATGCTAACATTAAAACACAGAAACGTTATGTTATAGAATTGTTGGACAATCTAAGAAATATATCGTAAGTTATTTTGAATTTGGCCTCGAGATGAGGCCAAATAAGACGGCAAAGTCTAATCAATTCTTTCATTGGATAAGAAACAATATTCATTCAAATGTAAAACTAAAACTTTGCTTTAACATTGCTTTAATCGGAAAAAAATTGATTGGTTTCTGTGTCAATTAATAGCCCAACTAAAAACAGATTACTGTATTCCCTGCAATCCATAGGGGACAGGGACTAATAAGATTATTATTATACTCTATCGTATATACTAATGAGAATGTATATTTTTCAATGTAATGCTGAGACATTTCAATTTTACTCTTTCTATTTCATTTCATATAATGACATGTAATCTTACATTGAAATATCTCATGAGTAAAACATCAAAACTAATATTGAGATTATTTGGTTATAGAAGGATCACTATTAGAATTTTATATTAACATTATTGGGTTTTAGAA